>CAVLGL010000024.1:6175000-6357500 GCA_963668995.1 Parnassius mnemosyne | reverse complement strand
ACCACGTCCAAATGGCTACAGATTTCTTGCTACAACAGGTCCCATCCGCAGAGATCGTGATCCTTGGCGATTTTAACGCCCACCATGCCGAATGGCTCAGTTCACGTCTAACCGATCATGCGGGGAGATCTGTTTATGACTTTGCCTTGGCATATAAAGACATAAAGACATTTATTCCGACACTTCATATTACAATGACAAATTAATAAACAAAATTAATACGAATAAGAATAAAATAATAATAAAAATAATTAAAACACAAGAAAATGAATAAACAAAAAAATAGAGGATATAACAACAATTCATGACTTAATAATCGAAACAGATGAAGTGGCGGAAGGGACCGCCTCAGCATAAGCCGCGGGATAGCGACGCTGATTTTCAGTCGGCCCCATACGGTCCTACGGAGACCGTGCCGTAAGTGTCGACATTAAGCGAGTAGTAGATACATATGACAATAACAACTGATGAATGACAATAACAAAATGGAAAATGCGTATTGTATAGTTGTGCTGAATGTAAGTTACTGAACGCTACGTTAGATGTGACGGGAACATTAGTAAGTGTCATAATATAATTTAACAGTGTATATTATAAAATCACTAGCTGGCCAGGCAGACGTTGTTCTGCCCTTAGCGGCGAACCTTTGTACTATAAAAATCCTTAAATTTGCAATAAAAAAAAAATTTAGGGTCACTTATCGGGATAAAAACTATCCTATGTCTCAAGCTGGACCAAACTGCACAGAGTGTACAAATTTGGGGTGAGTGGTTTCGGAGTTCATCGCGGACAAACAACGTGACACGTAATTTTTATATATAAAGATAATGTAATGTATGATTTGTTATATATACACACACATACATACACACATACATACAGATACACATACATACACACATATATACATATATATATATACATACATATATATACACATACACATATACATATACATACACACACACATATATATATATATACACACACATACATACATACAATATATATACATAGATACATACGTTTAATAGGCTTTTTGTAATAAATAATAATATGTAATAGCATAATAAATATTATGTAAACGGAAAATCAGCAAACGTCTAACCTCTTAACAATACTCCTATTTATTAACTATACCCTTCTGTTCGTTTATTAGGAGATATTAGGAGATATATACATATGGTCTGACACAACTGGTTATTTCGCCTACGCGGATTCCAGATGTGGAGGATCATACACCTTCCCTGTTGGACCTTCTGCTGACCTCTCATCCGGACGGATATCAGGTTTCCGTCGATGCCCCTCTCGGCTCTTCGGACCATTGTCTGATCCGGAGTGTGGTGCCACTCACGCTCCCTTCGCGGTTGCGTTCTGCAGGTTGCCGCCGTGTTTGGCATTACAGGTCGGCGGATTGGGACGGAATGCGGTCCTTCTTTGCATCCTACCCATGGGGGCGGGTTTGCTTCTCGCCGGATGATCCCAGCGCTGTTGCTGACTCTGTCACTGATGTGGTGCTACAGGGAATGGAACTATTTATTCCATCATCTGTGGTACCCATCGGAGGCAGATCTCAGCCTTGGTTTGGTCGCTCCTGTAAGACTGCATTACGCAGTAAGCAGGAGTGTTATCAAGCCTGGGCTGCGGCTTCGGCGACTCGGGATGTAAATACCAGCACACTTAAAAAGAAGTATAACTTCGCCTCCAGGTCCTTCAAAAGAGTTATTGCCAAGGCAAAGTCAGAGCACATAGGCAGAATTGGCGAGAAACTAGTTCGCCTTCCTTCGGGAACCCGTGCATTCTGGTCTCTCGCCAAGGCTGTCCAAGGGAATTTCTGTAAGCCATCACTACCATCTCTGCACAGGGAGGATGACTCACTGGCCCATGACGCAAAAGACAAAGCCGACCTTTTAGGCTCCCTTTTTGCGTCTAACTCGACTCTTGATGACGGGGGGAAAACACCGCCGACCATCCCGCGGTGTGAGTGCTCCATGCCGGATGTGCTGTTCTCACAGCGCTCGGTTCGCAAAGCACTGCTCTCCCTGGACATCCAGAAGTCGAGTGGGCCTGACGGAATCCCCCCAATTGTGCTGAGGACGTGTGCTCCGGAGCTGGCACCGGTCCTAACGCGTCTTTTCCGGTACTCCTAATCCCAAGGCGTAGTCCCGAATTCATGGAAGACAGCTTTTGTCCACCCGATCCCTAAAAAAGGCGACCGCTCAGACCCATCCAACTATAGGCCTATCGCGATCACCTCCTTGTTCTCCAAAATAATGGAATCCATTATTAACTGCCAGCTCATCCGGTACCTTGAGGATCACCAGCTGATTAGTGACCGCCAATACGGTTTTCGTCGAGGTCGATCAGCTGGTGATCTTCTGGTCTACCTGACCCACAGATGGGTGGAGGCAGTAGAGTCCAAGGGGGAGGCGTTGGCCGTTAGTCTGGACATTGCGAAGGCCTTCGATGGGTTTGGCACAAAGCGCTTCTTTCGAAGCTCCCTTCCTATGGGCTTCCCGAGAAATTGTGCAATTGGATCACCAGCTTCCTTGCAGATCGGAGCATCAAGGTCGTTGTAGACGGTGCATGCTCTGACTACAAGCCTATTAACGCTGGTGTTCCACAAGGCTGTGTGCTATCACCAACGCTGTTTCTTCTGCATATCAATGATATGTTGCTAACTGGTAACATTCATTGCTATGCGGATGACAGCACTGGTGATGCTCTATACACCGGCCGTGCCAATATTTCTCGGGAAAACGTCGCTGAGTACCGGAACAAACTTGTGTCTGAAGTCTAGTCTTTGCTGAACAAAGTCTCGGATTGGGGGCGACTAACTCTAGTCCAATTTAATCCTCAGAAGACACAAGTTTGCGCGTTTACCGCTAAAAAGACCCCTTTGTCGTATCTCCTCAGTTTCAAGGCACTCCCCTTCTTGCCTCAGCCAGTATCGGTATCCTCGGAGTCGACATATCGAGTGACGTGCAGTTTCGTGGTCACTTGGAAGGGAAGGCCAAATTGGCCTCTAAAAAGCTTGGCGTGCTCAGCAGAGCGGGACAGTATTTCATGCCGGCACACCGCCTGCTACTTTACAAGGCGCAAGTTCGGCCTCACATGGAATACTGTTCCCATCTCTGGGCAGGGGCTCCCCAGTGCCAGCTCCTTCCACTTGACCGCATCCAACGCAGAGCGGCTCGAATTGTCGACGACCGAGCCCTTTCCGATCGGCTCGATTCATTGGCACTGCGAAGAGATGTTGCATCCCTTTGCATTTTCTTTCGCATCTACCATGGGGAGTGCTCTGAGGAATTGTTCGGATTAATCCCAGCCGCCAAATTTCACGAACGCACATCGCGGCAGAACTCCCGATACCATCCACACCATCTGGATGATTGGCGGTCCACCACTGTGCGATTTAGAAGATGTTTTCTTCCTCGCACGACCTCCTTGTGGAATCGATTACCATCAGCGATTTTTCCGGACCGATACGACTTAGGGACCTTCAAGAAAAGAGCGTACTCCTTTTTAAAAGGCCGGCAACGCATCTGCGATTCCCCTGGTGTTGCAGTTGTTCATGGGCGGCGGTAGTCACTTACCATCAGGTGAGCCGCATGCTCGTTTGCCCCCTCTCCTATAAAAAAAAATAAGGGAGAAAGAGAAATTATTGAAAGATGTTGCGTGTAACTCTTGCGTGGAAATGGAATTGTCAAGTGGTCATGTTTTTTTTTTTATAGGATAGTTAGTAGACAAACGAGCACACAGTCCACCTGATGGTAAGTGGTTGCTGCCGCCCATAGACATCTACATTTATCCTCATCTGCGAATCAAAATGCAGATGCGTTGTCACCCGTGAGGACTAAGATGGAATGCCTGTTTTCCAGTAAATAGGGTCTCCGGTTGTTGCAACTTAACGCTGGTATTCTTTGAGAACGTGGTCCTTCCCCGGTCGAGCCGACCCATTCGTGCTACAACTATACTACTAATATAGCTGCAGCATGACTACCACGTATAAAGTGTTTGGTATCTTGAGAGTAAGTACACACGTAGTCGTACCTTCTTATTTACTACAAAAATGACATCCTTGTTGTAGTGCAGTTGTGCTCGCATCACGGAAACTACTGAATAGATTTCAATTACGTTCTCTAAGTTTTATTGAAACAAAGTTCTTTATCGGACGGTACGGATTTGGCGAATGGGGGCTAGGCGACAAAAGGTGTGAGATTTTTTCGTCACGACCCTTTCTGGCGTAGTGTAGACGGCCTTGGCTGCTATAAGGAATAATATACATCTCCCTCGCACTTTTTCCAATCTTGACATAAAGGATTTTATTTTAAATGACGTAATTCATTTATTTGTATTTGTTAATCAATAATATATAATACGTTTATCAATAATAATATACTGCGATAACTTAAAGTTAAAAATTTGTACAACCGACTTCAGTATAAATTATTAAGAATGAATCAAAAATTATTGCTCAGACCTTGATAAAATTTATATATGGGACCACATGTGAAGCACCAGCATTCAAAGAAAGAACATGAAAAAAAGTCGAATTGGGTACCGTCTCCTTTTTGAAGTCGGTAGAAAAGAACTTCGTTCCAACCGAGTGTTCCACGACACTCACGCATGTTTTATTTTTCTTTGACACTTGGCCCTTATCTAAAAAAAAATATTGCGATATCTTCATCTAAAGGAACTCTATCCGTGACTGGTCGTTGCTGCTGGTGATAAGAGGACTGATTCTTTTCTCGATCAAAGGCTAAGTATAGCCATCATCATCATTATCATTACAGCCCTTCACAAGTCCACTGCTGAAAATAGGCCTTCCCAAGGAATGCCACAAAGCACGTTCCCGAGCCTGTCTTATCAGGTCATCATTCCATCTAGTGGGGGGACGTCCTACAATTCGCCTGCCGGTACGAGGCTGCCACTCGAGAACCTTTCACCCCATCGGTTGTCGGTTCTTCGAGCTATATGGCCGGCCCTTTGCCACTTCAGTTTACTAATCATTTGGACTACGTTGGTTACTCTGGTTCTATTGCGGATATCCTTATTTCTAAGTTTATCACGCAGAGAAACCCCGAGCATAGCCCTCTCCATAGCTCGCTGAGCGACCTTAAGCTTCCTCATACGTCCTGTAGTGATGGCCACGTCTCAGATCCATAGGTCATCACTGGCAATACGCACTGATTGTACAATCTAGTTTTGAGGTTTTGTGATATGCCTGACGTGAAGATGTGAACGCTGCCCAGCCAAATTGAATCCGTCGATTGACCTCAGTCGAAGTTGTACTTACCTAGTCGGACTCTTGGCCCAAGTAAACATACTCGTCAACAACTTCGAGCTTAGTGCTCCCAACAACTACCGGCATAGGTATGACATGGACGTTAAACATGATTTTTGTTTTGTCCATGTTCATCTTAAGACCTATCCGTTGGGAGACACTATTGGGATCATTGAGCATAGTGCGTAGGTCCTCCAGCGATTCTGCCATAAGGACTATATCGCCGGCAAACCGAGGATGAGTGATGTACTCGCCATTGCGGTTAATACCGAATCCTTTCAAGTCCAGTAGCTTGAAAACGTCTTCAAATGCACCCGTGAAGAGTTTCGAGGATATTACGTTACACTGTCTTACACCTCTGTGCAGTTGGATAGGTTTCATACTCGGGTTCTGTACTCGGATAGCCATCGTAGCTCTACTGTACAAACACTTCAGCACTTCGATATACCGACAGTCAACTTGACGCCACTGAAGGGACTGCAGCACCGCCCAAATTTCGACGGAATCAAAGACTTTCTCATAGTCCACATACGCCAGACATAGTGGCAAATTGTACTCCTCGGACTTCTGTACAATTTGCCGAAGGGTGTGTACATATATACCCTATGTAGGTCTATGGTGCTAAAGCCTTTTCGGAAACTGGCTTGTTCGAGAGGCTGGAAGTCGTTGAGTCTGCGTGCGAGACTCTCGAAAACAGCTTGTAGACGCGGCTCAGAAGGGAAATCGGTCTTTATTTCTTCAAGAGACCGGACAACATAAAGTTTATGATGAGATTACGTGATGAAGCACATAATAAGTTTCGCTCTTCGTAGTCACTTAACCATAAAGCTTTATTATAAAGAAATGAAGCATCAAGTGAACATTGCATTATATAATTATAATTTAAAATTAAAAATTTTGTACAGCCGACTTCAATATAAGTTATTTAAGAATAACTCAAAAACTATTGATCGGACCTTGATGAAATTCATATGGGACAAAAGAGAACTATCAGCTTTCATATAAAAACAGAATCATCGAAATCGGTTCACACAGTACAATGTTATGAGGTAACACACATAAAAAAAACATACAGTCGAATTGAGTACCGTCTCCTTTTTGGAAGTCGGCAGATTACGAGAAAAAAGCTTATTACAATTGCTTTATTAACAACAACATTGGTAACCCAAAGAAATTGTGGTCAAATCTGAAGGCATACTCTTTACCGCCGAAAAATGATACGGAATTACCTGCAAAGTTAATGGTACCTGACCTAATTATTGCACATTTTCTTAATACCCCAGGGACTAATAACGTAACAATATCGGAACTTACGTATTTCGAATTTGATAGATTCAGCTCTGGCAATTTTTTACTTAAAACGGTTTCGTCAGATGATATTTCAAAAATAATAAAAACACTTAAATCTAACGCACAAGAAATAGATGGTAGAAACACTTAATATGTTATTGATGACTCTCCCACAAAGTTTGGATACTATAACTGCACTTGTCAATAAGTCAATTACTACCGGCATATTCCCTGAAATCTGGAAAAGAGTCCTAATACGTCCTATCCCTAAGAAAGGAAATCCTGATGATTTCAAAGATTTAAGGCCCATTAGCTTACTATCATGCTTATCGAAAATTCTTGAGAAAGTGGTATATCAGCAAGTAACCGCTTATTTTGAAGACAATTCCATTCTACCTGATCTTCAATCAGGCTTTAGAAAGGGGCGAAGCACTGCAACTGCGCTTTCTGATGTAGTAGGCAATATATTGGAGGCTCAAGATAAAGGTCAGGGAACTGTGCTAGTCCTGTTGGACTATTCTAGGGCATTTGATACAATAAACACGACATTACTTTTATCTAAAATGGCATATTATGGTTTTGATCCCAAAACAATAAAATGGTTCAGCAGTTATCTCAGTGGGCGGTCACAACAAATAATACTGAAAAAAGAAAATGGGCAAAACTACATATCATCTCCTCAGCACATTACAAGAGGTGTTCCACAAGGATCGATACTAGGCCCTGTGCTGTTTTCTTTGTATACATCGGACATTACCGTTTGCTTTGAAAATTGTAAATACCATATATATATACAGACGATACTCAAGTTTATACCTCTTTCAAGTCCACGAATACTGCGGAAGCTATACGGAACCTCAATGAAGATCTTGATAGAGTACTGAAGTGGTCAGAAAGAAATTCTCTAGTGTTGAATGCGTCAAAGACGAAGTTTTTGATTTGTGGTACTAAACAACAAATAGAAAAAATAAATTATTTCAATCCAAAAGTATATATAAAAGAAACTATTTTAGAAAGAGTAGAGAAGACCCATAATCTAGGAGTTATAATTAGCCCTGACCTGAGATTCGAAGAATACATTGCTGGTGTTGTTAGGAACTGCTTCTATCGGTTAAAAATCTTGTACAGGATACGTGAATATCTCAGTATCGAACTACGTAAGAGGTTATCTGACGCACTTGTATTATCAAAACTTAATTATGCTGACACTGTATATGGGCCATGTCATATTAAGTGTCCCTCGACATAGTTCGGCGGCCTTCAGAGGTAGTTACAAATATACAGCCACCCACTGCTGGAATAATATACCTCCACCACTACGTAATCTAAAGACAATAGGGAATTTTAAAACACACTTAAAGAAATTTTTATTAAACGAACAGAAGGGAAGTATAAATGTTTGTATATGTTTTATTTAAGAATTACCTATGTAGTATTTCTAATCATAACTTTAAATTATACCTTTAATGATAATTTATTGCTTACTAAGTATTTATTTAATGTATATACCTAATATGTACCTTCTACATTGTATTTATTACCGTCTATATATATTTATAATACTTGTCTATATTATTATATTATATTATATTATAATTATATTATTGTATATAATCATATATTTATCATTAACATTTTAGTAAAACGTAGGGACTCTGCTTACTACTGTCTACGGCACATCTTGCATGAGGTATAGAATAAGAAAAAAAAATACTCGCTCGCATAAAATTGACCACCGGAACTTGTTTGGGGCCGGCTGAAAATCAGCGCTGCAAGCTCACGGCATATGCCGAGGCGTTCCCTTCCACCACTTCAACATAGCACACTATTTTTTTTGAATGGACGCACTTTTCTTTATAATAATTTTTGTTTGTTTGTTTGTTTGTTTATAGTCATTTGTTTTATTTTTAATTGTAACTTGTCATGTGTGTAGAAGATGTAAGTGTTGGAATAAATGTCTTTATGTCTTATGTCTTATGTCATAATAATATAATGATCAGTAACACTGGAAAAAGGGTTCTTTGTATAGGATCTAAAAGATTTTTACACAATATAAGATATATTGTGTAAGAATCTTTTATATTTTATATTTTAATAATATTTTAATTATATTTTTATTTTGTATATCTAGCGCCACCTGTTTTTCATAAAATGTAAGTCCTAGTCATGTAAACGAGTTATATTATTTACAAAATTATTTTTTAATATACATATTATTATGACATTTGTCTGAAGAAGGTGTAAATATTTACAGATTAGTAACTAATTTTACGACAACAGCAGGGCCATAAATTATCTACTATATAAAAAAGCTATAAAACTAAATATATCTGTTGCAAAGATTTCTATGTTGAAAGAACAGTTAAGATTGTAAATCGAAATGAGGACACAAAATGACAATTAGTGTACCTCAATATCGTGGATGCAATTATAAGAATGTCCATAGTAATTAGCAGTAAGTCATCATCAAAATCGATCCAACAGTTCGCAAGTAATAATCTTTCATAGCTGCGACAATTGCTTTTTAGCGTTCCGTGCCCAAAGGGTAAACAGAATGTGTATTACTTTTGCCACTGTATAAAAATAAAAATAAATTAAAAATTAAAGGGGTTCTCCTACTAGAAACGTTTGTGATGGTACGGAACCCTGCATTCGCGAATCCGACTCACACTTGGCCGGTTTTTTATAAGTAGGCGTAATCGAGTCCGTATATTAATAAATGCACAAGTCGTCAGCACAAGCAGGAAGAAGTGCAACGGTAAAGAAAGCGGGAATCAGCACAAGCAAAAGTGTGATATAATCATAATCAATATATTTCACAAGCACAAATTACTCAATGTGTGAAAATATTCAACATTAATTTGACATACGTACTTACGATAATGAGACAATGACGTGTGTGGATCATTTCACAAAATGCACGAAAATCAAAGATTGTTATTCAGTAATTATTTAATGCAATATGTTGATATAATCGCAATATAACGATTATTATAGACTTATAATAATAATTGAAAATAAAAATTAATAAGTAACACTTTTATATGACAGACTTATAATATACTAGCTCGTCAGGCAGACGTTCTGCCCTTTTCGACGACCCTTCCTATAAAAATCCTTAAATTCACAATAAAAAATTTTGGGGGTCATTTACCGGGATAAAAACTATCCTCTCAAGTTGGACCAAAATGCACACAGTGTGCAAAACTTCATTGAAATCAGTTCAGTAGTTTAGGACTCCATCGCGGACAAACAACGTGACACGTAATTTTTATATATTTTAATAGAAATATGTATTGTTTGATACTTTATGCGTACTTATTCGTATAAAGAAACGCAGATGTTATTATAAAAGACTGAAAATGTAACTTAATATTAATAAAAAAAAGGAATTCAAAGATTATCGTTGAATTCCTTTTTTTTAATAATATTTTACCGCAAGTTGTATAAAATAACGATTTATCACAAAAAAACTTCAAAATTCATAAGATTATTTTTCATATATATTTACCTTTTTGTACAAGGTGGGGCACGATCTGGCATTCCCCTTTAGTATCAAGCTGTGATAAAGTTTTTGACAAAAGAGGGGAAGACACCGGCTGAAATTAAACAATGTTTGGATGCTGTGTACCGGCATTCTGCCCCTTCCTACTCCACCGTAAAAGAATGGACGAAACAATTTCGTTTGGGAAGAGAATCAATCGATGATGAATCGCGTCCAAGATGACCATCCGGAGCCATTACGGATGAAATCACAAAATTTGTGAAAAAGACAGTATGGGAAGACAGACGGCTAAAGACTAAAGAATTAGCAGTTATGTCGGGACTTTCAAAAACAACAATGCTTAAAATCCTACAAGAACATTTGGGTATGAATAAGATCAGTGCTAGGTGGGTCCCAAAACTTCTATCAGCTATTTAATTACAAGAACGAGTGAAGTGCTGTACTCAGTTTTTATACCTTTGTGAAGGCCGACAGAAAGAAGTTTGGATTCAATTGTTACGGCCGAGTTGAATCCGTCGACTGAGGTCATTGAGTATAGTGCTTAGATCCTCCAGCGATTCTGCCATAAAGCAGACTATATCGTCGGCAAATCAAAGATGAGTGATGTACTCGCCATTTATGTTAATACCGTATCCTTTCCAGTGTAGTAGCTTGAAAACGTCTTCCAATGCAGCGGTGAAAATTTTCGGGAATATAACGTCACCTGAGATTACGACACATCTTCTCGTAAGCTATACCTCAAAATTTGAAAACAAGATTGTACAACCAGTGCATGTTGCTAGTGATGACTTACGTATTGAAGACGTGATCTTTCACTGCTAGCCGTGTGAGGAAGCTCAAGGTCGCTCAGTGAGCTATGAATACGGCTATGCTCGGTGTTTCTCTGCGTGATAAACTTATAAATTAGGATATCCGCTATAGAACAAAACAAAAGTAACCGGGATAGCCCAACGGATTATTACCTAAACTAAAGTGGCAAAGAGCTGGCCATATAGCTCGAAGAACCGACAACCGATGGAGAAGAGGGGAAGAAAGGTTCTCGAGTGGCAGCCTCGTACCATTAGGCGAAGTGTAGGACGGGCCCCCACCAGAACGAGTGAAGGCCTAGTAAGACATGCAGGAAGACTTTGGGGCATTCCTAGGGGGAGACCTATTTTCAGCAGTTGACTTATGAAGGACTGTAATGATGATGAATTAAGACCTTTTAGTTGCCTACATAGTAGATATTAATGCCATATATGCAAATGAACACTCTTGTGTCAATGCAAACTAAGGCCTTATGTGGTTATGGCCTTATAAAGTTTACAGTAAGGCATGCCTACATCCATAGGTACTGGTTTAAAAAATGTAAACGTCAAACACACCAAAACTAGTCTCAACATTCCAATTACGAACTTTTTGACAAATTTCACAAAATGTTTTCTTAAAAATGCTTACTTGAAATTTTTTGAACACTATTTACGAAGCAGTGTCTTTTATACGCGTTTATTTTGTGTTTAATAGCTTTCATTCCGTTAATTTTGTAAGTTTTCTGTAAAATCTGTGTGTGGTAAAAAATGATAATCAGCCATGTAACGGAAGAGAACAACGAAGAGCCTAAGAAAAAAGAAATATCAGAGGACGAGAGTGAGTCTATGATGTCTTAAAAGAAACAAATTCAGTCCCAGCTTTATAATGAAATGTACATTGTAATAAATCAAAAAATAGGTTCATATTCACTTCACTTTCACTGTCCGGCTTTTAGACACAATAGTAAGACAATAACAATGACCTATATGTATTGCACGGGACAGCGAAAGGGTTAAGCGGATACAATGCTATCAGTTGTTTGTAGTTTTTCATCTGTCACTAAATGTCCACTACTACGTTTGACAACATTATATTATTATATTTATTAATGCTTTCATAAAAATTCAAGTTCAACCATTGAAGTAATATGTACTAATTTTTGTGTATTTTTTATTCATTTTGAAATGGAACTAAATCGTTACTAAGCACAACACATCATTTAGTTATAATATGTAGAATTGAGTAAAATCATACTTGCATCGCCTCTATTTTTGGTAAAACTTAATAAGATTTGGGATAGCCCAATTTGTGAATGCAGATGTAACGAAGGTACGCTTGATTTTTTACTGCTCTCTATTATCATTTAATCCCCGTCAAATGTTTTATATTCCTGGCCCCTCGCCCTATAAATCGCAAGTCTTGGTAATGTTTAGTTCGTACGCTACTTTTGTACAATCCCTTATTGATTGATTTCAAATATATTCCCTTTACATTACGTTTTATAGTAGAAATGTATTTTTCGCTTAAACCTTACTTTTTATCTATATTATAGTTGTAGCGCGAATGGGTCGGCTCGACCGGGGAAGGACCTCGCTCTCATGGAATACCTGCGTAAAATGGCAGCTTAATGCTGCTGTGTTTCGTATGGTGAGTGTAGAGAAAAGAGACCCTTTTTTATTGGAAACGAAGCGTTCCATCGTAATCCTCAGGGGTGACAACTGACAACGCATCTGCATTTTGATTCTTAATCGAAGATAAATTTCTATGGGCCAAACACTTACCATCAGGTGGACTGTATGCTCGTTTGTCACACCCATTCTATATTTAAAAAAAAACTATATGGATTTTATTATTACGTTTTTTTGGTGTTTTTTTATACTTTTTATTTTATCCCCTTTAAAAATAAATTATTACTTTGTACCAAAAATTTTGACCGGGTGAATTGTGTCATTTTCATGATTTACATATCGAAAATTCGTTATCAACCAAAAGAAGTGAAAAAAAGTATTAAAATAAGGTAACAACCAACACGGAATTACTGTTCTATACCATAAAAATCCAAAATTAAATAGAAGCCACGTTTATACTCACCCTCTTATCCAGTTATCAAATATTTAAAGCGAGAAATTTACATTCACAGCTATCAAAACTTTGTACTTATAGAATTTACAGGTCCTAAATTTAAGAATGTGCCTACCACTGTGCTGTTTCAGATGTTATTTTACTATCAAAAAGAGATTTGGTGATACTTTACGAGAATGTAGACAACACAAAGCAGACAGACTTGAAAAATACACCAGATCGCAAGACACCAAATCAGCATGTCGAAACCGTTGTTTACAATGAGGATCTGGAATCTGAAGACAGTGATGTCAGTGAAATTTACTGTAACCAAGACTTGTATGATGTGGTATTGATCAACAAAGAGAGATTAGACATCTTGAATAGTATGCCATCTTTGGATAAAACGCTATGTCAAAAATTAGGTGATTACAATATCGAGACCGATCTTTCTGTAGACTACAATGGAGAATTCTTATATAAAAACCATTTTATACAAGAGCAACTCAATTCATTAAGCAACGTTGCAAATTTTGATACATTCGGCGGTACGTTCTTGTCGACTTCTCTATTAGATTACATTTTTAGCAACCGTTCGGACGATAATTGCAACTATTATATGGATAATGTTATTCAGTTTGTCAACCGTACGATAGATCAGTTAAAACGTATTAGTAATGGGGATTACTTAACAGACAAAGTAAGGGAAAAATGGAAAAGGATGGAGAGAGAACGCAAGAGCGATCAAGTAAATACAATTGCAAATGTTGTAATGAAGACGAAGAGCAATCCGTTACACGTGGAATGCAATATAACTAGTTTGAAAAATACTTGGCGCGATTTAGTATATTCAGAATTAGATATTAGAGCTTTATCTAAAATTTTAAGGAAGAAAATCGTTATTGAAATTCCGCGATTAATTCATGGCTCGTACAAATTGTTCAGCAAAAGTAGTGATAATAATTTGATTATTTGTTGCAAGAAAACGTTCCAGAAATCGAAATCCGAAGTGGATAAGAAGCCGCGGATCGACTTCGTGGTGCAACTTAAGCAATCTGATTCGCAAAATGTAAAAGCTGCTATTGATTCTGTCACGATTTTGCAAAAAGTGTTACCAATGAACGGTAAAGTATATTTTGTTTAAAATTGTATATTTTATCTCCCTAATAAATAAAAATACATATTCATAATTAGATAGATAAAAATATATGTTTTAAATATATATTATAACTAGCTCACCAGGCAGACGTTGTTCTGCCCTTTCCAACGACCCTTCCTATAAAAATCCTTAAATTCGCAATAAAAAACTTTGACGGTCATTTATCGGGATAAAAACTATCCTATCTCTCAAGTTGGACCAATATGCACACAGTGTGCAAAATTTCATTGAAATCAGTTCAGTACACGTCACGTAATTTTTATATATAACGATTAATATTAATTTTACCTAAAAATTACTTTTGGATCTCAACAAATCGTGTTTTGTCTGTGCTTCTGTCATCTTTTGCGATTGTATTTCATATTTAAGAAAATACAAAGACGAGTTAAGTGTTGCTTCCATGTGTTTGCTTAAAATTAAGTCTTTCTCCGTTATAAAATCATTACGCGGTAGATCCAAGCTGCAGCTATGTTACGTTTGTAGCACGAATGGGTCGGCTCTACTCTACTATCTACCCCGTAAGAGTATTAGTGTTCTGTGCTATCTACGCTCTTACAAAATAAAAGCGTAAAATAGCTTCTGCTGTGTTTCGTATGACGAGTGTAGAACACCTAAGATCGTTTTTGCTGGAAGCGAAACATTTCATTTTAGTTCTCAAGGGTGACAAGGCATCTGCAAATACATTCAGACAAAGAAATTTTATTCGCCCAAATAATATTTTTATAGTTTTCATAATAATATTGGGAACAGACCGCCATCTATCGTCAAGTAAACCTCATAAAAAATAACAAAAAGACAGGGCCGCAATTAGAATTCAATTATTTTACCCAGTAGAGTAGACCGGATCAGGTCTGCAAACAGCGACGCGACACGAAGCGGCCCAGAGCGGCCTCCTAAACTTCAGTGCAGAGAGCACCCACAAATTCCACAAGAACGTCGTCTGTGGAGAGCCGAACGAAACGCACAGATAGTCCCTAGTATGAATTTTCAACAAGTAGGCCTAGCCAGGCCACCCACTATATTATCATTTACTAAAATAGTGCGGCAGCAAATTTCAATCTGATAATCTCCAAAACTAGCTAGCCTGTTAGACAAGCAGTCCTATGCTCATATTTCAACTAATTTTTCAAAGCATCAATGTTCAACTACAGAATCAATTCAACCAAATTAATCACCGATGCGCATAGGTCAACTTGCAAATTAAACAAAACAATAACGTAAGGGACAGCCCTACTTCTTCGCAAAGCAAAATGATTAAACACTATCATAAACATATACATAATTTTTCAAATAGCGCGCCATTCAATTTCCTTTCAGCAAACAGACGCAACAATCAAATACAGTGATTAAATATATGTACAAAACACATGCTGTAGCATTTAAAGGGGTAGATTAAATTCAATTCTTTTAATTTAAACCGCTACAAATAGGAAAATTTGTGCTCTATTTGTGTAAAAAAAAGTGCTCGACCAAACCAAATATAATACCCCTTGACAGCGTGATTCAACGCTCCAGGGGGGCCCTAATCTTCCCACCACCAAGGGGAGGCCACATGGCGTGAACCCGAGATCAATAGAGCACAACCGCTAACAGTCGCCACTCGGGTTGTACGCCTTCACTGAGGCCGTCGGCAACAGAACATTTTGACAAGGGGACTGTTGACGGCTTAAGGCTCACTGGAGGCGGCCGTGGTGGCAGCTAAGGCGGCAGCTAGCCAGGGCCGCCTCCATCAAATGGGGAACAGTGGTACACCAGTCGCGGCCACTCAGCTAACGGGAGTGAGAAGGGTCCAGCGGACCGATGAGTGGCCGTGAAGTTTCTCTCCACACGCTGAGGGAGGGTGATGACACCCCCGCCCCTGGGGGAATTACCCCCCGACTGGTCGGGGGAGGGACCCCTTCCAAACCTAGGGGCCGGGTGGCTGGCCGGCGGGCGCCGAGAGTAGCCCGGCAGAGGGCGTGGCTGAGCGCCCCCGCCCGTGGGGATAGAGGGCCTGGCAGAGCCCCGAGAGGAGACGCCGTTCGCACCCCGGCACAAAACGGCATGGTGATTGCCCTGGCAATGCAGACAGGCCCGCCGATACGGACAGTCTCGCTGGAGGTGTCCTCCCAAACATGAGCAGCACCAGCGGCGCTCCTTGGCGATAGTTCGCCTCGCCGGAACCGGCTAAAAAATTCGGGCACGACGTTACGCGGTGGGTAGATGCTCGACAATAGGAGCAGGGGGGGGGGTTGAAACCGACTTGCCTGGAGGATTCAGCCTCTCACTGGGCACGGCTCGTAAGTCGTCAACGGTGCCCGCTGCGCACTCTATCTGCCGGCACTGCTCCTCCAAAAACCGCAGCAGGTCATAGAAGGGCGGAATATAGGAGGCCTCGTCCCCGCCGTACCCCTCCTCAAAATGGATTCGAAGGTCGAAAGGTAGACGGGACAGCACGATGCGAAGCAACAAAAAAGCCCATTCGCCCACTGGTAAATCCAGCCGCCTCAACGTATCACAGGCCACCAAGACTGGATCCAACAGGTCCGGACGCAGTCTGGCCCGGTCACTAAGCAGCGGGAGGCTTAGAAGCTGCTTAACATGTTCGTCCGCAATTCGCCGGACGTTGGTGTATCTTCTGGCTAGGAGGTCCCGAGCAGTCTGGTAGGCGTCGTCCGACAATCTCAAGTGGCCGACGACGCCCAGGGCCTCCCCCTGCAGTGAGGTCAGGAGGTACGCCATCTTTTGGCTCGGGGTTAGGTCACTCCGGGCGTCCACTAGGCTGTCGAAAAGACCAACAAAGGTCAGCCATTCGGAAAGGACCCCGGAGAACTTAGGCAGCTCCAGAGTTGGGAGCCGTCCCAACAGCTCCGGCTGAAGCTGCTTCCTAGAGGACTCGGGCAGGCCACTCATCCGAGCTTCACACGCCTCCTCGGTATACCTGCCTTCAGCCTCGATCAACTCGTCCGTGAGCCAAAGGAACTGCTCATATTCCGCGAAGCAGGAGTCCAGGACTCCCTTCTCCACATCCTCGAGCTCAGCGTAAGCCTCCTCCACTGCGGCCCTTCGAGCATCCACCTGATCGAACCGCTTCATCAAGTTATGGACCCTATCCGGTCGACCTATCAAAGCATGGGCGCTTGTGACCCAGCGTAACTTAGTCCGCAGGCAACGGATTAGTAGCTTGGGCGATGACATCACTACTAAATACAAATAACAACGCGGCTCGAGCAAAAATTACAAAGATAACAAATAAAAAATACAACAAAAAATTAACAGTTAATAAATGCAGCTCCTATCAAATCGCGTTGAATAGCAATTACACAAATACGAATTACTACGTATCAACCAAATACAAGTTAGCACAAAAGGAAAGACACAAATCAAATTAACAAATAACAAATACTGGTGCGATCAAATCAAGTTAAATTCAAATGGCGCAAATACAAATTACTACTCTTTAGTTCAAATACAAATTACAGTATAAACGAAGATACACATCACGGTCGATCAACAAAAAATGCCTAGCTCGGAAATCGACCCTTCGATAAGTAATCCACTACAACTATCCGACAACGATAATTAACCGATTACGTAAAAATAACCATCTACCTACATGACGTATGTCTCTAGAAAAACTCCCGCTTGCGCAACCTAGGGCGCGGCTTTTCAAACTACCCACTAACCAAAAAAAAGGCAAGCAACAAACAACAAAGGGAAATAATTTTATTATTACGTACAAAAAAATATTTTTACGTATTACGGACGGACGTGATTGTAGATACAAATTAAACCAATCAAACCAACGCTCCCTGCCACCAGAATTGTTTAATTTTTATCAAACACTATGGTCGGGATCGACCGGGGAATCGAACCCGGAACCACGCTCTGCTACCAGTTTGTACACGCCCCTAGCTGCCCCAATCAAGGATGACGGGATTAGGGCCCATGAGTAATCCCATAGACGAGCAGCAGAGGGACGGGGCCAGAATATGGTCACGTGGAATCTCTCTAATTACACTAAAATATATGGGGGAGCGTTATACTACGGCCAGTCGACCGGAAGGAATTTGGACGTAGCTTACTTACGTATATCCAAGGCGACTGGTCCCTCCGGAGTCGGTCAGGTCGCATGTGGTTGTGTAGTGCAAGGGAAAGAATGGTGATGTGGTGTGTATCTGGGTGTGACTGATGGTGATTGAACCTAGACCTAGCCGTCGGCAGCAGCCCGGGCGTCGACACCGCTCCAACTTGAGGGGGGCCTCCGAGGCGTTGTCCACATTCACTTTCCTCGTTCGTCACGGACAGTCAATTAACTCTATCGTACGATTAACTAACTTACAGAAGCCACTAACTATCGCTGGGTATAAGGTTAACACACAAAACGCACACGGAGTTTCTGGATCAAAGGTCACTACCGTTTCGCGTTGCAACAGTTAGTTCTAGAATATCAGAGGCCGCACTAGCTAATATTGCCGAAGACACTTATGCAGATTCTGAGTCAGACACAATGTGTCCCTGGGAAGCTCTCCAGTAGCGATGCGCGCCACCAATCCTAGACCGTATTTTTACTGTCCGCGCTTAATTATTCCGAGTTCCCGACAAAATGACAGCGTGCCAATCGTTAGCACCGCTTAAAGACGACTGCCTGCCCTTGTGCGTTTTTCGCACGACCGAAAGTCAAACCGGTATGAATGCACCGCGCCGAGCGCCCTCTCGCGTCAATCCTTGAAACTAGCGCTTGGCGCGAACAATTATAAAGGCGAAATTTTGTGTGTTCTTTCTGTCTCCTTGAGCTTATTCCACATTAAGTAGGTGTAATTTTTTCACGCATAAACGGCTGGACTATTATTTATGTATGGGTTATACTACTTAATATCTCTGAGGGAGAACAAATAATAGACAAATTATTATAATTAATATAATTTTATTTACAAATCAATTAAAATATAAATATTTTATTCCAAATTAGGCATCCGAATGCACTTTTTGAATGCCAATCTAAGAACATTAAATTGTATTTAAGTGATTCTTTGCATATAGAATGTCACTTAAATATAACTTAAACATTTCGTAAAAATCAGCCTAAGTACAATTTCCTGCATTTAATATTAAAAGTTGGATTACTGGGAAAAATAATCGAATTCTAATTAGGGCCCTGTCTTTTTGTCATTTTTATGAGGTTTACTTGACGAGAATACGGCCTGTTCTCAAAATGATTATAAACCATTAAAATAATATTTTGCGATTCAAATTTCTTTGTATGTGTATGATTATTTTACCAATACTGAGCTCTACGGACCTTTATATTTTTAGTTCACATGGCACAAAGTGTCGAAATCTAGTGCCGAATATATTTAATTATATTTGAAAGCCGACGCAAAGAGATTTTTCTAGAACTATTTTGATAAATTAGGTTTAAAATTATTTACAAATGAAATGTGATGCCATCCATAACATCAGAGCGTCTATCTGAGTAGTTTTTACACAATAAAACACAACACTTCATCCTTTTCTTCTTAATACTACGAAAATACACCGATTTGCGATTTTTTCAACACATAAGCGCACAGGACGAATGCTGACAGTATACCACAGAACACTAATACCCTTAGGCAGTATACTAAATACGGCCACGCCCACTATGATGACGTCAGGTCCTACCTAGAATCACAGTGCACAATTGCTTATGCCGTCTCCCCTTTGTATTAGCTTCATGTATAAATTTATGATCGGAGAGGTTCCTCCTGACCGGCTCTTCTTAAAGATAATTCTTTTTCTTGCTAAATGCGGCTTGACACGTTTAATATTAGGGGTCGCAATACCGGACCTCTTTTCAAAAACCGATGTTTTCGGTATTACTTTATAATGAATACCGAGATTCCGGTAGTTTCGGTAATTTCGTTATTTTTAATATAGTGAGAATAATATTTAAAGTATTTAATGAAACCGTAATTTTGTAAGGGAATTGTTACCAGCCAAACAATATAAGTGTTAAGATAAGAAAATAACATTTATTTAAAATTGTTTCTCGTTTAAAATAGGGACATCGTAAAAATAATAGTGCAACTAGTGTTTTGTCACTTAATCTTGAGCGCAAATGATTACAAAAGTAACCAGCTGAAGAAAAGCTGTCTCCGACTCTACACTGGTAGAAAGAATGCTTCTTAAATTATGATATGCTGATTCTAAATATTTTCCCCTAGAACCACCGTTTTCATATAGAACTATTTCTATATTGATCAATATAGAAATAGTATATCTACATCGCCTGGAGTATTTTAGATACATTATCTGGAGCCCACAGTTTCTTTTGAATTGCCATTTCTAATTGCTTCTTGAGCGGTAGTGTGTCATATTTGTCATTCCTGTATGTATTCTCCTCGTCTGTAGTAGAAACAGAAACGTCAATCGTATGTTCCGTAGCCTGAGTCTGACCAAGCTGATGTAGGTCTGCAATATGTTTTCGCATTTCGTCATCATTTGGCCTTGGAAAGATGTCGGAGTAGTCATCATCTGATGAATCAAAATATGATTTAGAATCATGCAAATAATTCAGAGTTGAAGCCTCCAACAACCTGCGCTCTTTAATCCTTCGCTTCAAAGATCGGACTAGTTCACGAGCAACTGGTTCATGATGCATAGCCTCTAATATTTTGAGCATGAACATCAACGTCATGTCAGACGTCATCAGGTTGGCGTTTCTTTTGCAAAGTTCTTCGATTGTCGCTTTTAGGATTTCAAATATGTACATTGCTGAGATCAACCAGTTTTTTGAACTCATCCTCAGATGTTTCCAGGTCCTTATTTAAATCTATCAGCGCCTTTTTGAATACGGATTTTGAGTTTGACAAATCTTTCTAACATATCTAATAAACTATTCCACCGTGCCCTACAATCTAAAATCAAACTGAGCTAATGTCCTATTTCTTGTTTTACATATTTCTGCAATTTGGCATCATTTTTAGTAGGCGACTTACTCAAAATTTTCGCAACTTTTCGTACTTTTTCGATTAAACCTCGTCATAGTAATCTTCTCCATAACATTCCGAAGCAGATCGTCATCTTCCAGTTCGCTTAGTTGAGTTTGGGAACTGTTTTCTTTTTTATAGAGCACGTCGAATATCGCTAGCTGTATACCATGAGCAAGGCATTGCTGGTGGAAAAGTGCTGCTTGTCTTCCAAATGGGATCATTACACTGGCACTGTCAGTAGTTGTACAGACTAAGAAACAATTCGGATGCGGATAACTTCCAGTTACTGCAAACATGTTCTGGTCGGCATGCTACCAAACACTCTTACCAGACCAAGAGTGGCAAAATTATTGATTAACATGAGTCTGTAGATATCAACATTCATAAATCGACGATTTCCCAAACTCGTCCATTCATCCAGTGTCAAAGACAGTTTCACTCCGTCTGCTTTTATTTTGCGCAGTTTAGTAATCAAAGATAATTTCACTGTCTCACTGTTCACCATGTTTTTAATGGAGTTTGAGGATGTAGGCATTTTGTATGCACATTGCGCCATGATGCGCTTTTGGTCTACAGATGTAACAAAATGGCTAAATGGAAGCCCATCTAAAGCTGTCATACGACAAACTGTCTCAGGTAAGTTTTAATTTTTTATTGACATAATATTATTTAACATAGATTTATAATGAAATACCGAAAAAAACGTAAATACCGGTTTCCATTTATTCAATCCCGGTATTTTAAAGCTTTCATTTCAGTCCGATATCCCGGTATTTTCGAGATTCGGGATCCCGGTTTGCGACCCCTATTTAATATGCTTGCTAAACTAAAAACATAAACATTAAGTAAAAACCATTGAAATTAATGGAAAAATATTAATAACAATGATTAAAAAAAAAGAAAAGTTCAAAACGTAGTATTCGCGTAAATATTTGAAATTATTAAATGACAATAATATACCTATTTAGGTAAAACATAAGTAGTGAAGTTCCAGCCTATATACGTCTCACGGCTGGGCAAAGGCCCCTTCGCATTCCTTACGCCTCATCCACACGCTTGGCAAACAACGGCAAACAGCATACACCAAACAGCAATCACGAACGTGTGGATGGTTGTTGCCTGTTTGTTTGTTTGTATGTGATTGCTAGTGATCGGCGTTGGTGTCGGTTTTTATGCACCGATCAAAGGGTGTTCGACAAACGTATTTGCGATGTATCCACACGTTTGGCGATCAGTCAGAGGTCAGAGCTTGCGGCTTGCGGGCGGCGGAAGGAGTTGTGGCTATTATTGTGGCTGTCTGTACTAGTGGCTATTATTATTATACTCTACGCCAATGTTACCAATCCGAAATTTGTCTCGGAGGTAAATATGATTTTAGAAGTTGACTTTCCTACCAATTCTACTTCGAAAAGTTAGTAGATCTACCACCTATATTTATTTTTTTAAGTTTTCTAGAGACAATTTAATAATAATATGATTGACTCCTAATTAATGTTTCTATTGGGTAACAAATATTTCACCTCTTTTTATAAGGAGCCCCGTGTGAAAGCAGGATCATTGATCATCAATTCCCAAAATAAAATCTGAAAAAAATTATTTAAGATTAGTATATCCTATATATCGATAAGTTTAGCATATCCTGATTTAACAGTTTTTAGACTTTCGTAATTACACAACAAGGAACCCTTATAGTTTCGCCATGTCCGTCCGCGGTTTTGCTCAGACCCTAGGTGGTACAAATCTGTAATTTGGCACAGTTATAAATATTAATCACGCCTAGAAAACTGGGAAATAAAATCTTAAAAACATTTTTATTTTGGGTATTTCCCATACAAGTAAATAGAGAATGATTTTTGACGTGTCTATTCATGTGGGGTATCGTTGGATAGGTCTTTGAAAAACATTGGGGGTGTTGAACAACATCTTTTCGATTCAGGGGTCCGTTTGTGAAATATTTAGCTTTAAAGTGGTATTTTTCATTAGAATCATGTCCCCCCACTCTCACTCTCACACCCTACCGACTTAACCGATGTTTATCGAAATGTGAAAAGTTTACCCAATAGTAGTTTATATAATGCAGTTAAAAGGAAAACTATCACAGCTAAGTAGAATCAAGAAGTTAACGAGTAATAGTTGACCAACTTATAAAATACACTTGGATTAGTAAAAATTTCGTTACATTTTCATAGAAAAGACCTACGAATATTTTATAAGGCGCTTCGAATAAAGAGATAATCTATGTTAAAAGTAAATAGATTCAATATAATGTCGAACGAAAGTTCGGGGTTCGATTCCCCAGTCAAGCATTAATTTCATAAAAGTTTGTTTTAAGATTAATTTAGAGTCACGTGTTACATAATAATCAGCTATGCAATACGAATAAAAGCGTTCAAACGAAACTTATTTGAACCTGAAGACAATTTATAGCAGTGATAATTGAGAATTCATTTGAGATTCTATGGTGTGTAAAATCTTCAATACAATAACCTTGAGAGCAATTCATATTTTAAATAAAAATAGGTCAACCCGAAAGTAATCGCTGCCACAAACTCGTAGTCCATCATGTTTGCCTATCCGGAATATACTAGCACGTTCGACGAGCGTGTGGATACCGTGTTTGTGTTGGGTGAATGTGGTCGGTGTTTGTTCGTGTATGGTGTATGTGGCAAACACCAAGCGTGTGGAGGCGGCATTAGACGCCCGAGCAACAAGCTCGCTGCGCTGCTCCAGTGCATGTTTGTGGGATTCACATGTACTCAAAATATTTTATTTCTTAGCTAAATGCAGGCTTTTGGTGTTTCCTGGCCATATTTTACTTCATCGCTGAACGCATGGCAACTGAGCACTTAAAATAGCAATATTGTTAATGTCAATGGTGCCGGTAGCGATTGAACTCGGGTTGCTTGTCTGCTTTGAAATTTAAAGCAAACCTCAAACCCCCTAATATGAGGTACAGCTCAGACGTCTACTAAATAATTTCAAAATTTTATTAAATTCAAAATATTTATGACATTATTACTTTAGCCAGTTCCAAAAACTTACAGTGTCATCTTAGTGCTGAAAAGCATACGGTACTGGATTAGTGTTTAAAATTCCTATTAGGTAACTAAAGGAGATGGTGAGGAAAATGTATAAGTTCTAGCGAGTAGTCTATCCAGGATTCTAATCGCCGGAAATTTGCCTACAACCTAACGAATTAAGAATTTGCCCTACTAAACGAGTTCGTTTAACTAATAGTGCATTGAGCATAGATATATAATGTAAATATATACATTTTATAATGACAACTAAAAAATAATTTCAGAATCATGGTATCCTCTCCAATACAATTATTTAGAATCTACTAAAAACATTGATAATACGATGCAAAACAAAGTAACCATTCTTGAGCTAAATGAACACGAAGTAGAACAAAATATATGTAGCTTAGAAAATGATACAAGTTCTTCAATGATCAAATTACCTATTAAACACGAATATGAAGAAACAGCAAACACTGAAAATTCTGTTTTATGTAAAAGCGAAATTTCTTTGCAAGTTACTGATGAGACATCGAACTGCTGTAATGAAATAATTAAACATACCGACAATAAAGAAAAAGAAGGAGACACTCAGTCACCTATATCGGATATTATTTCTTCTCCAGTTGATGACTTGTTTTGTTCAATACAAAAATTAAATACGCATACAACCCTATTTGAAGAAAATGAAGATTTTCCTTCCATCAGAAAGAAATCACCTACTAAAGTCAGAATAAAGTCACCGTATGAAAATAAATCTTTCTTTATTGAAGAAAGGAAAAGAAAGAAACTTTTAGAGATAAGAGAAAGACGCGAAAGAAGAAAAAAAGCACATAGTGAAAACTGTAAAGGAAAAAAATACAAATATGGTAAGGGCGCAGTAATGGCGCAACCTTCAAATTCGGTCACTAAATTATCAATAACTAATAAATCTTTTTATAATTCAATTTATGGTGAAAGTGCTAATATTAATAAAAAATACATAAAAAAACATTCTGAAAAGGGACCTTCCGAAATTTTGTCAGAATCTAGTGTAGGAAAACCTATAATGGAATTTGCTACTTTAAAAATAGATGATGATTTAAATGATTGCGAAAAAGACCAATACAATAAAATCAAAGATTACTCTATATCACCCGCCTACCCAAAAAATAATGACTTTCCTATAGACTTTAATTCATTTACTTTCCATGATGTTCCATCTGCTACTAATTTAAGTCCCACAAATATTTCAATAAACAAAGAAAAGTAAGTCCATTGAACAGTTATTTTTTGTAATTGTTAATAATTTCTGTTTTCTTTTAATCGTTTCATTTATTCTTTGCAGGCATAACGAAAGCTCTATGTCCGTAAGAATGCATAATACTACTCCTGCAAGTATCATGAATTCGAATGATAGCGACAAAAGTTTTACAAAGAAATCTCTTATATCTTTGGAATGTAAGAAAAGTATCGATAAAATATACGAACTAATGAAGAAGTTGAGCAAAGTAGACTCATCTGATTCCTCAACCTCTAAGTGTGAACTTTCATTAACTAATGAAAGTAACTTGCATCCTCTTAAAGGCAAAAGCTTCACGTTACAAATCAGTGACAGCGGCACTAGTTTAAAACATCAGCTAACGTCGTCTAACCCCAGCATTTATAGTTTTAAAGAAACTAATAATTCTGCTGAAGTTCCAACTTTAAAGAACGTAACGGTAAAGACCACAACAGCTGAAGCAAATATTATCCCGAAAGTTGTAATTAGTTCTAAATCACACATACAAAAATTAGATAAGAATGAAAGCAAATCTGTTAAAAAACTTACCATTAATACTCCCGAAAGCATTCCCAAAAACCCCTTGAAGGCAATTTCTCATTTAATAAATGAGTTCGACCTTATTCAAAAAAATAAGCAAGGAACGATAACAGAAGCAATAGAAAATAAGAGAACAATGAACGTTGACATTGATGGTAAAAGTTTTACACGCCATAAAAAAGTGTCACATTATGAAAATCAGACCAAGGTTATTCCCAATAAAATTACCATACCCAATGATAGAAAAACTCAATCGAAATTATCAGTAAATCGAGGCAAGATTATTAATCAACAAATTGCAGTCGATGATAAAAATATTGAGAACCGAAAAAAAATCACTGATATTGTTGATGATGCCTTGAGAGAAGCCAGAGGTGAGGCAGTAAGAGGTCCTTCTAAGCCATATACAAGATTGGATAGCCTATCTCAACCAAAAAGGCTTAACATCAACAGCCAAAATGAAGGCGTAAAACTAAGACATGGAAAAAATACTGTTCCTGACAAATTATCGCATTCAAGATTTGCAGCACCCCAAATTTTAGAAAAATCTGTTGTTTCAACTCCTGCCTATATTAAATTAAGACAGAAAAGAAACCAACAGGAAAATGTCACCGCTTCAAACTCTAAATCACCACAAAACTTAACAATTACAGGTTTGTACACGCGATTTTTGGACAAACCTTTTCACAGTTGTCATGTAGTTCCGACGCGAAGTTTAACATGACGCGGAAAAGAAAAAATAAAGATATGTGTATATTTTATTTTAGAAAAGCCGACGAGACAGAAACGTACAATCAGCAACTTCCCTATTGACAATGCAATACCGCCTATAAATACACCATCCTATAAACAAAGAAATGTTCCTGAAAATTCGCGTTCGCTGTAAGTAAACAAAATAGAAGCCTTAAAAATTTCGCATAGTTAACTTATGTATTTTATATTGCATGTAAATAATACGTTACAGATATATTATGGTTGAAGCACGAATGGTTTGACTCGACCGGGGTAGCACCACGCTTGCACAGAATACCAGCGTGAAATAGCAGTTTATACTGCTGTGTTTCTTATGGTGAGTGTAGAGAACCGGTGACCATTTTTACCGAAAACGAGGCAATCCACCTTTGTCCTCACGGGTGAAACGCATCTGCACTTTCATTCTTCATCGAGGATAAATGTAGATGTCTATGGGTCACATCATCCACTTACCATCAGATGGGCCGTATGCTCGCTTGCCTTATGCTATATAAAATATCACCACTAACATTATTATTACGTGTTTCAGTAAGAAGGCGATGCCCATTGAGTCGTTGAACTTAAAAAAGCATAATCGACAACTTTCACTAACGCAAACTGCAGCTTCAAGCAATTTACTTCAAAAAACACATAAGTCACATTTCATTCCTACTCCAAACTTTTCACAACAGAGCAGAGACCCAACATGTATTGGTTTTCATTAAAATTATATCCTTTATTTTTTGTTCATGCGGGGTTATTTGAATAATACTCACTCTCTTAATTCTGAATTAATTAGCGGTGAAATCTTTGTATTTACTAAAATAAGACTAACCACATTATTTTTATTCATAGTTATTTCTAATTACGAAACCAACCTCTGGACCATCTGACGTTGCAGTTTACTACAAATGAACGGCACTGTTAAAGGCAAAAATATAATTTTTAAATAGTTGGGATGGCTCGGGTGAATGAGGTTTGGACTTACTATAATATTTTCTGAAAAGTTATTTATGAAAATATTTCAGCCAGTAAAAAGGCATGAAATAAAATTTTTGATTTTTTAATATTAATTCAGGAATAAAGAGTTGCGGATATTTTTCAAATGGCCCTGGGTAAACATGGAATCATTTTAATGTTTTTTACAGTAGGAATCTCGTCAAATTTTGTATCTCAAGAGCCAACAGAAATCAAATTACCTGTCCGTAATGAGCTGGCAGCACCGCTTATGGTCCATAACGAATTCATAAAAGTACCAACATTATTAAATGAAGCAAACAATTTTACATTGTCAAAAAACTTATCTAAGGATAATGAGCTCGTATCAATTTGTTCAGATTATGATGTAGTGGATATATTAGAAGATAAAGACGTTTTAACAGCTGTATCAAGCATACCCACACAAAATAAAAGTGAACAAAGTAAGGAGACAAAAGGTAATGAAAAACTAGATGTAATTGTTTCAAAAACTGTTTTTCCAGAACACGATAATGACGGAATAAAACATTTAGAAAAAGCTTTATATCGACAAATGTCAGAAGGCGTCTTCCAAAAGCGCTTAAAGATTAAAAATTTAACCCTGACGCCTAAACCATCTATGGATCAGGTGTTTCTCTTACAATGTGGTGATGCTAATTCACTACTAGTAAAATCGTGCATAGCGCAAAACAATTACCCAAACGGTGACAAAGTACAGCTATCCAAACTTTCGAAATCGTATTTAGATTGGAGTAACCCTACGATTCCTATAAACATCGCAACAATAGGATATAGTTTTCCTAAATTTAAATCTATTAAATGTGGCTCTAACACTCAAATTAAATTTATCACTAATGAGGAAGCAGGTCTTCCATTAACTACTAAAGGACTAAAAAATTCTAATGATGAAAAAGGAATACAAACTTTACAGTTAGATAAAGGAGGTATACATATTGATGTTGGTTTTAGTACGGCTGGTTTAACGAAGATAACTGAAACAATTGTTAATGGTTGTACAGATTTGCCTGTACCTTTAATAAATAATAACAGAAATGCGCAATCCGAAAATATAAATATCACTAACGAAAGTGAAAACGTTACTAATACTACATCGCTTGATATTTTAGCTGAACTTTTGGGTGAAATTGAGAAAATAGCAAAATATCAAAGCCTTAAAGCGAATGATGAAGAAAAAATTGAAACAAAGCAACCATATAACCCAAGTGCAGATCTGAACTGTTTTGTCCCTGATGAACTTACAGCATTTTGTTTGAATAGAAATGTCATAACTAGCAAAGATCAATCAAGTACACTTGAATCTGAGGTAATACGGAAAAATGATAATTTAAGTGATGTTACCCAGAAAATTATTAAAGTTGCCAATATAATAGAGCCAAAGTATGTTGACAAGGAAGTGACTGTAACGATATATAACGAATGCATTAACGCATTTACGGACGTGCCTTCTCAATTAAGTATACCGAAAGAAGAACATCGAAATGCTTCAAAGCCTTTTACGGGTACTATAAGCGAACCGTCTAATCATTCTCTTGTGTCTTTATATGATTATCGTACTTTATATTTAAATAAAATAAAAGACATGACATATATCCAATCTTTTAACCAAACTAAGCAAAGTGATGATTCAATGGAGAATTATGGTCAATATGTTGATGGAAAAGGAAATGAAGATAGTACATGTCTTAAAAACCAAAAGGTTTTTAATTCCATGCTCAGAATCAAGAGAGATATTCTAGTCACTATTTACTCTATTTTAGTGTTTACTGTTTTCGCTGCTTTGTCTTTGTCAGAATTTATATATTAATTGTTAACCTTTTAAATCTTTTTTCATGAAATCACTTCATGTTAAATTTATTGTTTAAGTTATGTTATGTAATTTATATATCTGCTTTTGTCTATTTAAAATTATACATACGAGTTTTGAAATACATATGTTTTATTTATCCTTAGTTCGTTATATATGTATCTACTGTGTACTTAGGTACCTACTTATAAACATACTGCTTGATATGAATTCTTGAAATGCACTACTCGACGAGTACTGGGCGTTAAAGTGCTGTGTTATTAAGATTGCTATGATAACAAATTAAATACATAGTCATAGTGAAGTGAAGTTTCACCGACACCAACGTCTTGTACCTCTCGAGAAAAGACAGCGAGGGGTGATGATAGATTAATGCTTAATAACAGTGTAAGTAACTTACACACTTAATATTAACAATTAAAGTAGGTAGAATTTTTAACAATAAATATATGATAATTTATCCTAATGAGAAAAACTATCATAAAATATTAAAGTGTCGAATAAGAAAAGAAAACAACTAACTAATAATTAAAGGATTAGATGGCAGCAAGCGATAGGATTTTTATAGTAACAACTATTTTATAGTTACGGGTAGTGCAAATGACTGATAGATGGATACAGTGTTTAATGAGATGTACTATGTAACAATTATCCTATAGTTCACGAGTCATTTCACGACACATGATATTCATTCACAAGGTACCTCAAACTTAATTTACCGATTAGTCGTAGGAAAGGTAGCCTTATTGACACTAATCACTGATTCGCGTATATCTATCGGAACACTGCACGTGACGCACATTTACCACCACTTCACTAGCACTGTCACTATCCGCTGGGTGTGCAACCTCCCCAGGCTGCCGCTGGTCGTCTTAGAGGGTCCCGCCGGCGCCGCAGCGCGTAGGTTACACCTAGCTCTTAACCGATGAAACGTGAAAACACCGCTCACAAGCAACAGTGAGCCGGTGATGTGATGACATACCCAAGCGCATAGTGGTGTACATCGTGAACGCTTAGTTCACCACGAGACTGTTTTTTTTATAGAAGAGGGAGCAAACGAGCATGCGGCTCACCTGATGGTAAGTGACTACCGCCGCCCATGAACAACCGCAACACCAGGGGAATAGCAGATGCGTTGCCGGCCTTTTAGAAAGGTGTAAGCTCTTTTCTTGAAGGTTCCTTGAGTACCACTATTTGCCTATTAAGCACACGCCATTTTTGATCTTGCTCGTCTGCTCGTAATTGTGTGTTAAATTTCAAGTTAAAAAAGTCGTATGCTAGATGTGTTAATCAATTTGTTTATAATTGACACCGCTGGGAATTCTATGTTTTGATATTAATTTTATTGATGAAATTGTTGTGTGCAAAAATTGTAAAGTCCGTTCCTTTCATGGTACACATAAAGCCAAGATGTAGGATTCCATTGCCTCTCAGTTGTTGTGACGATACTCTGTCTGGGCAAATAATGCGCACTGCGCATTCTTCGCACACGTGAACAGCCAGCTGTTATCGGCATGTAACTTAACCCAGCTCTTTCGGCAACTTGATACTTCTGTCGAAGAAGGTGATATGCTCGTGCCACTGTAAATTAACTTACTGTCGCATATGGATTGTTTAATGTTTATATTGTACACAGGCATATTTGGGAGCATAAGGCCCTGTCCGCACTGCGATATTTCACCACGCGAGTTTCTCGTAGTTCTGTAACACATAAAATTTTATAGGAGTAGCCGCACTAGCGGTAAAAAAATCGCAAGGGAAAAAAATCTAAAAAAAAATCGCGAGGGAGAAAGATTTGTTTCCGCGCGAATATTTTGTGCAGTATAAAGTAAGTATGGCTATGTCCGCACTGCAGAATAAATCGCGCGTTTCGCGTCTTTCTCCAGATTTTTTTTTATAGGATAGGGTGACAAACGAGCACACAGTCAACCTGATGGTAAGTGGTTGCTGCAACCCATAGACATCTACATCTATTTTCAATAAAGAATCAAAATGCAGATGCGTCGTCACCCCTGAGGACTAGGATGGAAGGCCTCTTTACCAGCAAAATGGTTCTCCGGTTCTCTACAGTACCATGCGAAGTACAGTAGTGTCACGATGCCATTTTACGCTGGTATTCTGTGAGAGCGTGGTCCTTCCCCGGTCGAGCCGACCCATTCGTGCTACAACTCGGTCGTCGGGATTTTCGATTAATCAACAAAGAAGCCGAGAATTAAGACATGGAAGCATGTGTTACTACTCTGCCTCTTTGTTATTGCATTAGTAGGGATATTCGATATACATCAATGCATCGAATTCACTCGATGTTTATAATACGATGCATCGAATCGATACGATGTTTTGGAAAGTTATTGATATACTCAATGTAGGTATTTGTCAAGCATAAGTATTTGTCAAAACATGAAAATTATGATAAATACCATACTTTTGCAGTGCTTAAGCGCCAAAAAAGTGCTCAGATCATCACGAAATATAGACCAATCGACACAGAAAAAAAAATCCAATCCAACGATATATATATAACTCATTTTGGCCAAGATGGCGCTTAAGTAGTATTGGCTTTCCAGTGACGATATATATATGTATACCGAGTATATACTGTCATATATAATCATATATATACCCCGTAAGAATACCCACTACCCCACATCTTCCCGTGGGTGTGGTAAAAGGCGACAGAGGGAAACTGAGGCAGAGGATGGGCAGCAGCATCTTTTTGATAACAGCAAAACAACAATAAAAAAACTGCGGTTGCCAACCCGCTCGCCAAGCGTGGCCATGATAGTAACGAAGAGACGGCCTCTAGTCCCTGGCGGCCCCGCTATTCCTGGGTACGGTGGCGACCATGGTAACGGCGGGGCAGGGGGTGCTAAGAATCTTCGGCGGAGGTTCGGTTGCCAACTACGACGACTCGACCTGGTAACTTATAACGCACGCCGACTGAGGACTGACGAGAAGACCCTGGAGCTGGAACAAGAGTTAGACAAGTTACGCTGGAATATCATAGGATTATCCGAGGTCTGAAGAGAGGGGGAGGACACGGTAATCCTCAAATTGGGCAACTTGTTCTATCATCGGGAGGGCGACCATCTGTCCCAAGGAGGTGTCGGACAGTCGGATTTATCGTCCACAAGTCTCTCGTTAACAACGTTGTAAAGATTGGGAGTGTGTCGACGAGGGTTGCGTACCTTATACTCAGAATCACCAAACGGTATTCGCTGAAGGTCATATAGGTTTACGCACCAACCTCGGCACATCCCGATGAGGAGAGGAGGAAATGTATGAGGATATTTCTAGAGCCATGCATTCCTCCAAAACCCACTATACGGTGTTAATGGGAGATTTCAATGCAAAACTAGGCACAAGAGAGAACGGTGAGCTGAAAGTAGGGAAATTCAGAATAGGGCAACGGAACCCAAGGCGCCAGCAGCTGGCTGACTTCATGGAGAAAGAGAGACTCTTTATGATGAACTCCTTTTTCCAGAAGCGGCCCCACAGGAAGTGGACCTGGTCTAGCCCCGACGGTTTGACAAAAAATGAGATTGACTTCATTATGACAACCAGACAACAACTGTTCAGTGATGTCTCAGTGATCGCAAGGGTGAAAACCGGCAGCGATCACCGAATGGTTAGAGACACACTGAACCTAAACGTCAAGTTGGAGAGGTCACGTCTAATGAAGTCAACGCTCTGCCCCCCTCGTGCTCTAATCGAAAGTCCCGAAACTTTTCAGTTCGAGCTACGAAACCGTCTTCAGTGCCTAGAAGATTGCAATGCAGTGGACGATATGAATGACAAGCTCGTGGAAACTGTCCATGCGGTCGGAGCTAAGTTTTTTTTTATATTCCACTAAGCCAGCGCTTATCTACGATCCCACCTGATGGTAAGTGGTGATGTAGCCTAAGATGGTGAAGCGCACTGACTTAACAAAATCCTATTCACTCTTGCCTTGAAGACACCAACACTGTAATCGGATGGAAAGACAGATGCTGGCAACTTATTCCACTCCTTTGCTGTACGCATGATGAACGACGTGGCGAAACATTTGGTTCGAATGCTTGGTGAGACAACAACGAAAAGGTGGACTGGCCGAACGTCTGGTTGTCCGATGGTGGAAGGGAGAGGGGGGAATTAAATTATGCAATTCCTGCGCACACTCCGAAATGCATCCTGTAGAAAACCGAAAGGCTGGCTACTTTACGTCTGTGTTCGAGGCTGGTAAGATTGGTTTTAACCAAATTCGGGTCACCAATAAGCCTCTTAGCACGCCTTTTCATTGAGTCCAAAGCTGCTAGGTGGCATTTTGCAGCACCAGCCCAAATATAGCAGCAATACTCCATGCACGACTGGACTTGCGCTTTATATAAAGTAAGCAGCTGTCTCGGCGTGAAGTATCGCCGCACCTTTGCAAGGACTCCCAGCTTCCTTGCAGCTGCTTTGGCCTTGGACTCAATGAACCGCCCGAAGTTCAAATTTGAGGATATTTCAAACCCTAACAACTGAAGGCGGTCGGTATATTTCAGTGATACATTTCGGAAAGAAGGAGCCAAGGTGAGCTGGCTCCTTTTTGCAGTGAAGAGACACGCTTGTATTTTGGAGGCGTTGAACTTCACAAGATTAGCATTGCCCCATTCGGAGACTGCCTGTAGTGTGAGATTCACACGCTCTACCATAGAGGACCCGAGGACTTGGTTGGTATCCAGCTCATATGCCAAGCGTAGTTTTATTTCATTATAGAACATTTTGCCACAGGTTAGAAAGGGAGCGATCATCTTCTCAAAAGCCCGGTAAAAAGCCCACGCGTGCGAGAGAGACGACTAATCGCTCAACTCAACTCCTTTTTTATGACAGCAGTATAGCGCAGTAAAGCTATCTGCCAAGTGTTGACGTTACATAATAAGGCTACGAGGTTATGACCTGTGTAGAACAGAGGAGCGCGCTGGAATTTGAAATAGTTTGAATCAGTTTACGAGTTATTTTATTAGTTGATATTATTGACTGAGCAGTTTGATAGGGCAAGCCCGCCTTCTCGGCTTCTATGGAGGCTTTGCTACCGCATGGCAAATTATTAACCTTTGACTTTTACCCTCAGGTACCTTGGTAGACAATTCAGGTTTATCATCAGTCCAAGTTTTAGAAACTGTGTGGTTTGCATTCAGCCATGTTTTATCCAGGAACACCGCTTTATCCTAATTATCAATATCTATCACTTTTCGTAAAAAGTCTATGCGTGCAAGATCAATATCGTTACGTTCCATAATAATTTTTCTTTTGTTACTCTTTTTATAATAGAATCCAATTTTTTTTTAATATTGTTGATAAAGATGGTAGGCTCCCACTGAACAAATTTGCATCGTTCAGAGAAACTGCTAATTTTGTTAATGTATGTACATAGATAATACACTTATTATCTATGTACTACATATACCAGGGAGTGTAGTATGCGTAGATGTGATTACGATTTGCTGCGGCGTCTAAATCTTCTATGTCAGTTACAGGGCCACGTTTCGTTCTCTTTTTATTTGGAGTAAATAACTTATTCTCCTCCGTTGATGTACTTCAAATTTTTCTATGCTGATTCTAGTCACAGTAACTCTTCTAATTCCAAGAACCTTAGCAACTCTGTTACACACTTGTGACAACAGCGGTCCGCCATCTTGGTATTCACGTTCAAAATAGTCACGCAAACGAATCACAAACTTGCGAGATTCGCTATTTAAAACAGTTTTTCTGGTTCTTTTTGGCATTGTTACAACGAAAAGGCAATCACAAAAAAAAACAATAGCAAAATAGGACCAACAAATACTCAAAACAACGAAATAAACGAAAACTGGGGAACACAAAGCGTATACAAAGCGTCTGGCATCGGCAGTCGTACTGACTTCCTGTATAGGACAGTTATTATACTCTTCGGTACTGACTGACGCTCATAGATATGTAGCAAATATATATGTAGCAAGCTGACGCTCAAATAAAGAAATTGGCGGCTCAATGTGCTCAGTGTTACCAATACTAAAAAACCGAATGCATGATTATTGTTTTTTTTTTTGAATGGAAACATTTTTTTTTATGAAAGAATAATTAAAATAAATTTATTTTAATTTATTAATTTGCCGATTTGTCCTATTTCTAACATTTTTTGCAACTTGGGGTAACCTTGTACGGTGTACATTATTAGACTTATTTTTGTGATAATGAAATAGTAATACTTGGTTTAATTTTAAAGCCGAATTTATGTGTTATGCACATTTCTAGGTGAAGAACTGTCATCAAATATTGTTCACTCGCCAGAAATTAATGATTTTTCATTTTCCAATATTAATCAAATCACTCGTAACATTGGACGCAACTACAAAGTTATGTCGTCACTTTTGATGATAGCTGTCGTTCTAATAAAATTATATTTAACCGTTGTCAGCACTTGTCTGGTTAAACTTCAGCGTGAATATGTGGGGAATTCCCCAAATTGCGGGGAATTTAAAGATGGCTCGGGATTTTTTGAGAAATGGTATTATGCGGGGAAAATGTGGAGATTTTGAAAATCGATAGCGCGGGCCTAGTCAGAACCTTATTCCTAGATTTCTTCGAATAAGGTTCTTAGAATAAGTATCTACTTATCTTAACATTTTGTGAGGTTAGTTATGAATATTGAATGACTCCCTTTTTTAATTATCTTCATTACACCACATTTAATTTTCGGACTTATTTCGGAAACTTTTGTGTATCATTTAATGCTTTTCATTTCTTTATTTTTTTATTTCAAAGCATGGAACTGCATGCATATACAGTGGTGGTCACATAATTCAAGAGACTAAAGGGATATTAAAACAACAAAGTTTATCTACTCTTTATTTGCTTGTTGAAATTTAATACGAGCTAGAAACAATATTAAAATCATTCGGACATTCATTGTGAAATGTTGGAATTAAACATTAAAAATAAACCTCATGTGTCCCGAATATTTATTCAGTTTAACTACATTTAGACCACCATGACCTAAGCAAAGACTTGGCCAACTAATTAAAGATGCACAAACTAAGTAATTATAAAATAAAATATTGTAAATATTGAAATCAACTTTATTTTGATAAATTTAAGACATATTATAGAAACAAAAACCACGATATTAATATTTTATCACGTGACCTTTTACAGCAATAACAGCCCGACATCGCCTTAGCATTGATGCGATCAATTTATTGCAAGTTTCAATTGAAATTTGTTCTCATGCTTCTTTAAAAGCCGCATAAAGTTGGTGTACGTTAGTGGTACGTTTTGATGCCATTATTTTCTTGGGTTGATGTCAGGGCTGTACGGTAGCCAATCTAACACAGTTACTGACTGGCTCCTTAGGAATTCTTTGACAACTTTTGCTGTGTGTTTCGGGTCATTGTCGTGTTGAAAAGTCCAAACCACCGACAAACTTTCCTAAGCATAGGGTATCATGACTTCCTCTAATATATTCTTGTGCTGGAATTTATCCATGTTCCCTTCTATTTTCTTGATAGGTCCTATAGCATGACCAGGAAAACAACCCCAAACTTTAATGTTTCCGCCTCCATATTTTACTGTTTTCTTCGTGTACTTCGGATCCATTTCTTTTTTAGGAGGACGTCTCACATACATTTTTTCATCAGAAGTAATCATATTAATTTTCGTATCATCAGAAAAAAGTACATTTTTCCACTCACGTTCTGTCCAGTGTTAATGTTTTTTGGCACACACTAATCTAGCTTGGATGTTTTCCTTCTTTAATAATGGCGCCTTACGAGATATTCTTCCGAATAAGTTTGCTTCACACAATCGCCTTCTTATCGGTCTTGCAGACACTCCTCTCAATCTTTTCTCACCAAATATTTCTGAACGAATCAGTTCTGATCCTTTAAACGGGTCCCTATTTGCCAACAACACTATTCTTGATTTTGCCGTGTATTGGCGGTTAAGAATATCCACTACCCCATATCTTCCCGTGGGTGTCGTAAGAGGCGACAGTGGGAAACAGTCAGGAGATGGGCAGCAGCATCTTCCTGATAACAGCAATATCACAATAAAAATGGGGTTGCCAACCCGCTCACCAAGCGTGGCAACTATGGCAAATACCCCCCATGATGAGAGTAAGAAAGAGACGGTCCCCAGTCCCCGGCGGCGCCGCTATTCCTGGCTACGGTGGCGACCATGGTAACGGCGGGGCAGGGGGTGTAAGAATCTCCGGTGGAGGTTCGGTTGCCACCTAAGACGATTCGACCTGGCAACATACAACGCACGCACCCTGAGGACTGGCGAGAAGATCGTAAGAAGAGATAGAAAAGTTACGCTGGCATATTATAGGATTATCCGAGGTCCGAAGAGAGTGGGAGGACACGGTAATCCTTGAATCCGGCAACTTGCTCTATCACTGGGAGGGCGACCATCTATCCCAAGAAGGTCTCGGATTTATCGTCCACAAATCTCTCGTTAACAACGTTGTAAAGATTGAGAGTGTGTCGACGAGGGTTGTGTACCTTATACTCAGAATCACCAAACGGTATTCGCTGAAGGTCATACAGGTTTACGCACCAATCTCGGCACATCCCGATGAGGAGGTGGAGGAAATGTATGAGGATATTTCTAGAGCCACGCATTCCTCCAAAACCCACTATACGGTGTTAATGGAAAGAGATCTGTCTGCCAGAAAGAGCCAACTGTCTATGCTGAAGACAGAGTGTGGCAGCGTCGTTTCCGGGACACCTGAGACTTTGAGTGAGATTGAGAGGTTCTATGGACAGCTGTACACGTCATCGTTGGAGCCACACAAAAGTGTGAGTAACGATCCAAGTGCGAGTCTTATCTGACACTATTCCGAAGATATCCTGTACGTCAGTCTGAGCGAGATTAGAATGGCTCTCCAGCACCTTGAAAAGGCAGGGCCCCAGGTGAGGATGGAATTACAGCGGAGCTTTTGAAAGCGGGTGGAAAACCGGTACTTGAAGTCCTTCAGAAGCTTCTTAATTCCGTCCTCCATGGTGGCACTACTCCGGAGGCGTGGAGCAAAAATGCAGTGGTCTTGTTCTTCAAGAAAGGCGACAACGCTCTCTTGAAGAACTACAGACCAATTTCCTTTCTGAGCCGCGTCAACGTGCTGTTTTCGAGAGTCATTACGAATCGTCTCGCACGCAGACTTGACGACTTCCAGCCTCGCGAACAAGCCGGTTTCCCAAAAGGCTTTAGTACCGTGGACCACATACACACCCTTCGGCAAATTGTACAGAAGACCGAGGAGTACTATTTGCCACTATATCTGGTGTATGTGGACTATGAGAAAGCCTTTCATTCCGTCGAAATTTGGGTGGTGCTGCAGTCCCTTCAGCGGTGCCAAGTTGACTGTCGGTATATCGAAGTGCTGAAGTGCTTGTACAGTAGGGCTACGATGGCTATCCGAGTACAGAACCAGAGTACGAAACCTATCCAATTGCAGAGAGGTGTAAGACAGGGTGATGATATATCCCCGAAACTCTTCACCGCTGCATTGGAAGACCTTTTCAAGCTTCTGGACTGGAAAGATATGGTATTAACATCAATGGCAAGTACATCACTCACCTTCAATTTGCCGACGATATAGTCTTTATGGCAGAATCGCTGGAGGACCTAAGCACATTGTTCAATGACCTCAATAGTGTCTCCCAACGGATAGGTCTTAAGATGAACATGGACAAAACAAATATAACGTCCATGTCACACCTATGGTAGTCGTTGGGAGCACTAAGCTCGAAGTTGTTGACGATTATGTTTACCTGGGACAAATAGTCCGACTAGGTAAGTCCAACTTCGACCGAGAGGTCAATCCACGGATTTAACTCGGCTGGGCAGCGTTCGGGAAACTACGACACATTCGTTAGACACTTCACGTTAGACATACCTCAAAACCTTAAAACGAAATTATACAAGCAGTGCGTGTTGCTAGTGATGACTTACGGATCTGAGACATGGTTCTTCACTGCTGGCCGTATGAGGAAGCTCAAGGTCGATCAGCGAGCTATGGAGAGGGCTATGCTCGGAGTTTCTCTGCGTGATAGACTTAAAAACGAGGATATCCGCAGTAGAACCGGAGTAACCGACATAGCCCAACGGATTAGTAAGCTGAAGTGGCAGTGGGCCGGCCATATAGCTCAAATAACCGACAACCGATGGGGAAGAAAGGTTCTCGAATGGCAGCCTCGTACCGGTAGGTGAAGTGTAGGGCGACGCCCCACTAGATGGAGTGACGACCTAGTAAGACATGCAGGAAGTCGATGGATGCAGGTGGCTCAGGGCCGTGCTTTGTGGCATTCCTTGGGGGAGGCCTGTGTTCAACAGTGGACTTATGAAAGGCTGTAATGATGATAATGATGACAATTCTTAAGTCTTCTCGTGGGGTTGTTGTTCTAGGTCTAGTCTTCCTGGGCACATTTTCAATAGTATTAAAGTTCTTAAAATGTCGCATAGCATTCATAACCATATCTTTAGAGCATCCTAACAGATCTGCAATCTTCCTATATGACCAATCTTTGCCATAAAACTTAAGGATCGTCTTCCTTGTAGACGGATCACAGCTTTTGTTTTTTACCATATTAACACTAATAAAATTTAATCATTTCTATTAAGTACAAAGCTATTTTTATTTTTGTTCTATGTACCGTGAAAATTCGCGCCAAATGAAAAATAACATAATTGTTTTAACATTATATTTTAAATTTATAACATGAAAAACACACTGTCTTTAATTAGCTGGTCATCAGTTAACTTGTCGAAAAAGTTTTCATTTTGTTTAAAAAAGGAATAAAATCTCAACTATTGCTAAATACACGTTCTTGATGTTTCCATTTTAATAATACGATCGCCGTGTAAAGATTAATAACTATGAAATATAATTAATACCTACTTTGGATACTCTACACGTCTGTAATACTGTTGTATGTGGTCACACAGAAGAGTGTCTTTAATTATGTGACTGCTACTGTAAATCCAGATACTGTGGCACTTTTTAATGGCAACAAGGGAAGGAATTAAAAATACTCTATGGAGTAAAATACTTGTTACAAAAATATAATATGAAGTGTGAAAAAAAATTAGTAAAAACGAAAAAAAATGTTAGTTAAAAATGAAATCTTTATATGAAACAAATTTTTACGGATTTTATCGCGTTTAATTTAATCTTTTAATTCCCGAAGTTTCGGATGCTTTTCTACACCCATGGTCACGGGGGACTGAAGTGTTAGACGTCCCGATGTCATAGTTAGCCCGGCTACCTTCAGTTTTTTTATATTAAAGGAAAGCGATAACATCCGTATATAACCAAATAGTTTCATTTAATGTGTAGTCTTCGCGTAAATATAAGAAATCATTAATAAATCTGTAGTTGAAAATTGTTTCATTTCGGAATTTGTTGAAGTTTTGTCCCTAAATTAGGGAATTTGACGTGGATTTTCGGCGAATTTGACAAATTGGTGTTGGCAACGCTGTTAGACTAATACAGGTCTTAGAGGAGTTTTGGCGGGAAATTGACCGGCGGCGGTTTGCTGCTCCTGTATTATTGTTTAAATAATGGTTTGAAGTGGACTTTGATATGTAAAAGTGTTGCGATTTTGTGTATTAAGTGTCTACGCATGTGAACTATTAGTGGAAACAGTGAAACAAGTGCTCTGATGGTGATGGATTCTCAAGATAAGCTGTTTGTTTGCATAGGCACCTTTAGATACCATCGCCAACTATCAGCTGTCTGCTGGATCAAGTTGCCGCCAAAATCTCCCAAGAACTGCACAATGTGACACATCAACATGTTGTGAAGTAGTATACTATGAAGGAGTGAGGAAATTACAATAAACCGAATAAAAATACTTAAGACTTGGCCTAAAGGTCTAGATACCAGGCCATAAACTCAAAAAAAAAATACAGGTCTTAAACCTATGGAGTATAGATTTCACAGAGTACCTTTATTAGTTCTGTACTCCATGCTTAGATCCAAATCTAATCTAGTGTCATTTGAGTTTTGGCGGGAACTTGACCGGCGGTGGTTTGCTGATCCTGTATTATTGTTTAAGTAATGGTTTGAAGTGTACTTTGATATAATGATTTCTTATATTTACGCGAACACTACACATTTTTAAATAAAACTAATTTTACGGATTTTATCGCGTATATTAACTTATTTTTATTTTTATATTCCCGACGTTGCGGGTGCTTTCCAGCACCCGTGGTCACGGGGGACTGAATTGTTTGACGTCCTGCTGTCATAGTTAGCCCGGCTACCTTCAGTTTTTTAATATTAATTTTTTTTGGTTCGATTTACGCAGAATGAGCTTACAGTATCTTGAAGTCTAGCAGTGGTATACTTGCGTTTGGATTTGATTTTATTAATTATGGGATCCCAAGCAGATGGCAGCACCCATCCATCTTCTCTATTGAAATTAGGATGTTTTTTAATTTCAATAGCCTCGCGAATCATCCTTGGGAGGAATCGATGTTCTTTTGCGAGGATTTGTGGTCTATCAAATCTAATGTAATGGCAGGGGCGATCTTGAACAGGAAGTCTGCAGTTTATGAACATGTGAACACAGACTTCAAGATACTGTAAGCTCATTCTGCGTAAATCGAACCAAAAAAAAATTAATATTAAAAAACTGAAGGTAGCCGGGCTAACTATGACAGCAGGACGTCAAACACCTCAGTCCCCCGTGAGCAAAGAGTATAGTAACTGTCCTATACAGGAACCCGTGACCACGGGTGCTGGAAAGCACCCGAAACGTCGGGAATATAAAAATAAAAATAAGTTAATATACGCGATAAAATCCGTAAAATTAGTTTTATTTAAAAATTGACTTTGATTTGTAAAAGTGGTGCGATTTTATGTATTAACTGTCTACGCATGTGATCTATTAGTGTATACGGTGAAACAAGTGCTCTGATGGTGATGGATTCTCAAGATAAGCTGTTTGTTTGCATAGGCGCCTTTAGTACCATCGTCAACTGTCAGCTGTTTGCTGGTTCAAGTTTACGTCAAAATCTCCCAAGGACTGCACAATGTGACGCATCAACATATTGTGAAGCAGTGAAATTCTATATATTCAAAATAAAAAAGTCAAGGCTGTATGGCTTAGTTCCTTTGCCTGCTCTCTCGAGCGAATAATAAAAACAACAACAACAACAACATTAATTTTAGGTTATGTTATGTATACATTAAAAATTAGTAAAAAAAATTATTCTATTTCTCGTTAGAAACTTACTCCTTGTATATATTAAACTAAATGGCCTAAAATCTCTCATTCTTTGGTCATTGGTTAAACCACAATAGGCTAACATTTTTGTTACACACTGCCTTTTTTTGTAGTGTCAAGTATATTATACTGATGAACTTTGAATTCACAATACTTTTATGAATTATGGCCACTCCCGGTAAATTAAAGGTATGGAAAAAATAAAAAATGATAAAGATGTTTTTTTATTATTTTATTTACAAATGTTTCGTAAAACTAAATTTATGCGCGTAATCGACAAAGGTAATACAATATTTTTAGAAAAAGAAAAAAGAAGTAGAATTTTCTGCGGATAATATTGATAGCACAGCTCCAGTGAAGAAAATTCTTGAAGACTTACGCCTCCAAAATGAACAGGCTTATAATTTCTACTGCCAAAATATACGGCAACGTCTTACTACTAAGAAGAGTTTGCAAAACTTCCACTTTATTGTACCTGGCCACCCGTTGAATGCATTTAGTAAGGATTGGGATGGACAACTTATTTCTAATTATTTTGAAGCTTTCCCATATAAAAGTTTAAATCCAAAAATAATAACAGAATTGCATCATGTAATTGAAACTGATCCAGTAACAAAAATTATGAAAGTAAAAAGTGACTGGCAATGGCAGTGTAGAAATCTTAGAGTAACTGCTTGTAAGTATTTTTGCACATATTTTATTTCCTCATTCAAAAAACTATTTAAAAAATAATTTCTTAGCTGTAATTATGGGTGAATATACAAAAGTTGAGTAACTTTCCGGGATATTTTGTTTATCATACTTTTCAATTCAAATTTCTATAAATTTGGGTATTTAATACAGATATGTAATGTAATGAATATATTGTTCTAAATCGGGTGAGTCACTTTTTTTAAGTAGATTTTGAGATATTTCGATTTTTGTGAATTTGACTGACGAGGGTTACATAGTACTGATTAAATACAAAATTTCGTAAGAAATATAGGAAATTTAATAACACTGAGCCAGTGTTTAATAACGGCAAAATCTTTTAAATATTTAAATACGTAAGTAACTATTAACAATAACTATTCATTTAAATCTCCATAGTTCGTAATTGTCTGCAATAGATACATTTCATAATGACGTCTGTATTCTTCTGTGTCCAGATACAGGTTGTTTAAACTTTTTTGTCTTCATGAGTCTCTATTTTAGTTTAGATTTCTTCTAATTTTATTTTCATAATTTTGCCAACATGGGGCCTTTTATAATTCCTTCTTTTCAGTTATATAATAATACACCTATCGCATCACCCAAAAGTTTCTGACTTCTTATACTTTATCATCCACTTTTACAATTTAAATTTCCCTTCACACACTTGGTTCCAACCCATGTGTGCGGTATTTCAAACTCTCAAAGAAGAGAAGAAATATAAAGAATTGATATAATAATAATAATAAAGTTTTATTTCTCTACACATTTACAGAGTTAACAAAAAAAATAATAAATACATAGAATTATTAGAAAGTATTTGTTGGTTTATGTAGTCCCTCTTGGGTAAAAACCTCCTCCAACTTGAACCATTCTTCATGGTTTTTAACAATTTGCATCCACTCTTCTCCTGCTGTGTTAATAATGTCATCCACTCATCTTTTCGTTTGCCGACCTACACTCCTCTTGCCAAAAGTATTTGCTTAGCATAATCTTTTATTCTGAATTTGTAGTTGTATCGGGTTAAGATTAAGCTAAGCTTATGCTAAGGCCCAGACAGTCCAAATATTCATTCCACACATTATGTTTTTGACTTTACTGTATCAAATTAAAAAACATATATATTTAAAATCAAAATTACTGTATAAAATTAAAAAAGTATATATATATTTAAAATCCAAAACTGTCTAAATTGTATTTCATAAGTAAGTTATTGTTACATGAAATAGAAAACGGGTGTATGAGAATGGGAATGGATGAGTGCAAAATCAGAAAAAAGATTTTAAGAAATTTGTAATGAGATTGAAATTATGTAAATAGAAAATGAATTAATGCTATTTAAAACTAGCAGACAACCTGGAACTGTATTGTTATAATTAAATTATACTTATTGTTGTTTTTATATTGCTCTTTGTTATAATTAAATAGAGTAATATAAAAACAACAATTTAAAATTAATAGGGGTTTTGAATAATATCCTGAGTTTTACGTAGGTCAGTCATCAATATCGTTGAGTTAGGCTTTGTTAAGCGCGCATTCATCATGACTTCGCAGTTAGCTCTATAAATACCGACATTGTCTTAGCTCAAAAGTAAAGTCTGAGCTAAGTCAAAGTACGGTCTATAGATCTCAGCCTAACACTGGCACAGCAAACAAAGGCGGCTGTAAATTGGTAGGGTCTACAGGTAACTTCACTACTAACATTCAAACTTTAACAACGATTTGACCATCAGTCGGCGTTATTTTGCGAGAATTTCAAATTCGAACAATGCACAACAGACTGACGAATGAAACTGAACACAAAGATTTTTAATTTTCAAAAAATAATACTTAGAGCATTACACGATGAAAGTTGTGTTAGACATTATTAATTACGTTACAGATTGTAGTGAAATATTAAGTATTCCTAAATTAATGGTAATATATAATTAAAGCCACTTTAATGCGCGTTTTTGGGATTGTGACATGCCAAAATACAGACCTTTTGAATATTTTTCGTGTGGTTTCACAAACTTGTTTTTAAAATAAATACCTGAAATTGGGTGAATTAATAAACAGCTTTTAATTGTTTTATAATAAAATTAAATAATAACAAAATGTAATAAAATGTTGTATCTTTTGACTGATGATGTCGAGTTACTCAACTTTTGTATATTCACCCTTATAGAAGCACTTTAGAAACAACAACCATGCTGAAGAGTGGAGAGAAAAAGGGAAGAGGGGGTGGGGTAAAAATGGGTTGGTGGGGAGGGTAAACCCCTTGGAACTAATCAAAGTGTGATAACACAGTTTTTGAGAAATACTTCATGAAAATCCATTACATTAAAAATTAATAGCTAAGCTCCATGTAAAAAGTAAAAATCATGCATCTTACCTAGTTAGTAAGAGCACCTTCAAACTAGGCACGGGCAAACAATACCCTATATCAAATTGTATCTATGTATTAGATTTGAATACCTGATATTAAATCTATATAATATTTTAATATTACATAGTTTATATTATTTAATATTTTAATAATGATTGATATCTACATTATTCCGCTGGACTGCAAGGATGTCAGTATTCAGTTGGTACTAAAGGGTGATATGTAGTTTCTCATGGATTTGGTTTGATGTTTAAAATATAAATATTAACCAATACCTTGATATCAAGGTATTGGTTAATATTTATGATACTCTGAAACAAGTGTATCTGACAATGAATAGTCAGGTATATCTGTACTAAATTATTTAATTATTAAAATGTTAAATAAAACATTTTGTCTTTTAAAATTTGTCATTTTGCTTATTTATGTTTTTGTAAATTTTTCACTATCTCAAAGACACATTGCTGCAGTTTGTTATTTTGGTATTTAATACATGTTTGAAATGAAATGAAATGAAATGAATGAAATGAAATGAAAGTTTATTGTTTCCAACATATTCTTAAATTAGTACAAGTTTGAGGACTTCTTTTAAGTATAAAGATACTTGTGGTAGAAGGTCCTCGCCCTCCCTTAACTAAATACATTCAACAAAAAAGAAACAGGGTATGTGTGTGTCTGTGTGTGTGTGTGTGTGTGTGTGTGTGTGTGTGTGTGTGTGTGTGTGTGTGTGTGTTCGTGTATAAGTGTGTGCGCGCGCGCGCGCGTGCGCGCGTGTGTGTGTGTGTGTGTGTGTTTGTGTGTGCGTGCGTGTGCTTGTGTGTGCATGTGTGCATGTGTTAAAAAAGACAGTGAGTGAATGTGTTATAAGATAAATTGTAATAAAGCTTCAGTTTGATCGTAATTAAGTGTCTTAAGCCACTGCATTATTTTTTTCTTACAGTCATATGTCTTTAATGGATATATTTGCAATATTTTATTAATCTGATTGTATAAGTGTTCTGATTGTTTGTCATATTGATGTTTCGCAAAGGTGGTTTTCGTTCTCCAAATAGGAGCTACGCTATAATTTCTTCTTTTACTACTGTAAATAGGATCAAAGGTCAAAGACTTATGTTTTTTCAATAAAGTGTGTAATATGTACAACTGCCTCACCGAAATCAGCCCACATGATGAATACAAAATGCTAGTGGAGTACCTGTACGGTTTAAAATGCATAACCTTTAGTAGACATCTCTGAGCTCTCTCAATTTCAATAAATTTACTTTTGTAAGTACCTCCCCAAATTGGTATACAATATATTATAATGGACTGAGCAAGCGCAACATATATTTGATACAAAAGATGTAAAGTGGCAACATGTCTTAAAGTTTTAAATATCCAAGTGAGCTTTCGAATTCTACTAGATACTAATTCAACATGTCTGTACCAAGAAAGTCGCTGATCCACCATAACGCCCAGATACTTTGTATATGAAACTTTTCGAATAGGTGTACACGTACAGTTACTACCTCTGGAAGGATTGTTACATTTATGTATTTTGATTCTAAAATCATCCTTTGGCTGTGATCGACTAGTCATAGAAAAACATATGAATTGAGTTTTACTAACATTCAAAGTGAGTAAGTTGTTGTCAAGCCAACGAGCAACCTTAGCTAATTGTTTTTCCGCTATTAACTGCACTTCTTCCCACGTGTCTCCCCAAAACAACATCGCAGTGTCATCTGCGTATGAGAAAACTCCCCCTGTTCATACTCATACTACATAGATTATTAATATATACTAAGAATAGCGTAGGGCCCAAGACGCTTCCCTGCGGTACTCCATAATTTACATTGATATAACTACTAGAGTATTGACCTACTCTTACCGTCTGCATCCTGTCAGAGAGATAGTCCTTTAATAGTTTTAGAGGTATACCTCTGATTCCAATCCTTTCTAATTTATTGATAAGTATAGGGATTGATACAGTATCAAAGGCTTTTTTTAAATCCAGGAAGACAGCAAGACATTTTTTACCGTTATCTAAGGTATTAACAATTTGAGAGCTCAACGCAGCAACTGCATCTTCCGTAGAGCATCCCTTTCTAAAGCCAAATTGAGAGTCTGCTAGAATGTCAAATTTAGAGAGATATTGTATAAGTCTGTTGTTAATTAACTTTTCCAAAATTTTAGAGAACACAGGTAGCAAAGAGATTGGTCGATAATTACTAGCTTCTTTCTTATCTCCACTTTTGTAAATCGGAATTACAATAGATCGTTTCAACAGCTTCGGAAAGACACCTTTTTCAAAACAGATATTAGCAAAATGGCAGAAGATGGGGACAAGTAATTGTTTAGCCATCTTGAGAAAACCCATTGAAATATTGTCCCACCCAGGGGCGGAATCTGGTTTGAGACCTGAAATAATACTATTTATCTCTTCCGGATAGGTTTCCATCATTACAAAGGAAGAATGTGCTTTTACAGATACAGTTTCATGTACTTGATCAATATGGCAATAAGATAAACAAATATTAGGATTGTTAGTATTTATGTTCTCGGCAAGATTTTTACCCACACTAGCAAAGTACTCGTTCACTTTATATGTAATTGCGATACCTTTTATATGTAATTTTTAATACTTCATTATAAGGATCCGATCTTAGCTTTTTTTGCATACAATTCCTATTTCGTATACATTTTAAAATACCTGTAGTTATCCATGGTTTAATTTGTCGCTTCTTACTAGGAATATTTACTATTTTTGTATTTTCTTCAATTGATTCTCTTATTTTATAAATTAATTGATATATGATATAGTCTGGATTATCACTAAAAAGAAGGTGCGATAGGTTTTTTTGAGCTAGACTGGCAAGTGCTTTATGAAAGTCAGTGTTATATTTAATTTTAACATTAATTGCGTTTTGTTTAATATTACTTAATTTTAGTAATATCATAGCATGATCTGTGATAGTAGTATTTAATACAGCAATCTGAGCAAAAATAGTTTGTTGATTTAATTTTAGTATAAAATGATCCAAGCAGCTGTTCTCTCTTGTAGGGATATGATGTCCCGGTAATAGCCCATACGTAGAAAGCATATTTAAGTAGTTCGACCTATTCATTATTTCATATGTTTGTTCTGTAAGTCTAGGTGTTATATTTATATTAATATCTCCTGTTATTACAATATATGAATGTTTTTTTAACGAGTCCAAATGTTCACTAAGAGAACTGATGAATTGCTCTGCATTGGTATTAGATGGTGACCTATATATGCCCAGTATTACTAAGTTTTGTAGTTGGATTTGTATGCAAGACGCATGTACCAAATTTATTTCTTTAACATGAGATGAAATATTTTTTTTTATATAAATCATTACTCCGTCATTTTGATTTACCTGATAATAAGTGTTATAAACATGGTAGTTATCTGGACATGGAATAGGTTTAATAGATTGAATCCTACATTCTGTTAATATTAATATGTCTGCATTAACTTGTAGAGAAGTTAATGTCAGTTGAAAATCTTCATAATTTGAATAAATACTTCTTATATTCTGGGATACAATTGTGAAGTCTGTATTTCTAAATTTTAAATATTTGTTTAAATCTTCTACATCACATTGATATGCACAAGCTATCTCTATATTGTCTAATTCTTGTAAATTATTGAAAATATTTTTATCCATTGACATTATTATTAAAGACTGACGGCCAAGATCGAATGTTACAAATGTTCATAATACTTTGATGTAAGCGTGGGACATAGTTTGCTATATATAATTTTGTAAGTAATTGAAGTGTGTTTATAAAATTTGTAATTTTATATTTATAATATTGTAGTTTAGGTATGTGTTTTATTAGAAATATTGTAAATTGTAATTTTTTGTAAATAAAACAATCACAAAAATACTTGCGGTACGAACTTAGTAACCCATTAAATAATTTTAGGTACATAATAAACTTTTTAATATAAAATACTTTATTTTCAGTTTTATTGTTGTATGAGAGATGATTTGAAGCTAAAGATACTGTAATAAATGTATATAGTTTTTGTATGTATGACTGTGAATTACGTGTGTGAATTAAGAGTTCCACTTTATTGTCGTATAATAGATAATTTGAAGCTAAAAATACTGTAATAAATGTATATAGTTTTTGAATGTGTGACTGTATATTACGTGTATGCATTGAGAGTTCAGTTTTATTTCTGTATGAGAGATAATTTGAGGCTATAAATACTGTAAAAAAATTTTGTTTATAACCTGTCGGAAGTATCTGCGAACCTCGCTGGAATGCGCTTCCCCTCGCGCTTCCCCGCACCTCCGCCCGTTATCGTCTATCCAGTACCGTTGCCATCTCTCCATATTGCATGACGTCATCAAGCCAGGTTCGCAGATATTTCCGCCCGTTATCGTCTATCCAGTACCGTTGCCATCTCTCCATATTGCATGACGTCATCAAGCCAGGTTCGCAGATATTTCCGACAGGTTGTACTAAGAATCTACCATTAAAAAATAAATCCAATAATTGGGGTTGCTAAATCTAAAGCTAAGCCATTATTATCCCTTAGCTTTTAATGTTTTTGCAAAGTGTGGTTGTTATTGTAAATTATTTAAAATGGCTTTTTCAGCTGTGGGTTCTGTTTTGCCAATACCATGCATATTAAGCCTATAAATCAATTTATATTACAAATATTGTGATGCTAAATATAGGTAAGTGTATAGATAGCATGATGTTAAAGTGAAAGTTAAAGTTACAGCCTATATACATCCCACTGCTGGGCACAGGCCTCTTCTCATTTCTGAGAGGGTTTTAAGGTAAGGAAAAGTCCGCCGTCTGCCCCAATGCGTGTTAGGGAACTTCACGTCTTCGAAATATTTTTTTCTTATTTCTCAGACATGCGGGTTTCTTGACGATGTTTTCCGTTATCGACGAGCAGATGGTAAATAGGCACTTAAAATTGAAATTAACAATTTCATTGGTGCTGGCGGGGATCGAAGTTAAGTTGCTCGCGCACTGTAAAATTACAGCGAGGGCTTACCCCTGAGCTATCATGGCTTATCTTGAGCTACCAAGGCTCATCAATAGAATGTTGTGAATTGGCAGCAAGTGGTAAAATTAAAAATTTTGTACAACCAACATCAATATAAATGAAATGAAAACATCATCAATGTAGTTGAAGTCAATTAAATACGCATTATTAAGGATAACTCAAAAACTACTAGTCAGATTTTGATCAAATTTATATGGGGCCACATTAGAAGCACAAGATGTCAGATAAAAAAAGAATCATCAAAATCGGTTCATCTAAAAAAAAGTTCTGAGGTAACACACATAACAAAAATACAATCTAATTGAGAACCTCCTCCTTTTTTTGAAGTCGGCTAAAATATATCAATTTATCCTTGCAGCATTCCAATAATATTAGACTAGATAATTGCAATTAGTTTGTGTTTGTGATTCAGATTTTCTTATTCTTTGTACCCTAGCTTATTTCGTGGTTTCCATAGGATTGATTATGCAATATTTATACTTTTCCTGACCTTCCTTCCATTTTTGTTTTGTTTGTCACAAATTTCTTTCCCTTCCCTTTTTGTGCTTGTAGCATATAATCTTTTTATAATATGAGAGTAGCAAAGAAGTTAACAGTTTACTTGTTGGCTATTTGCTGCAATAGCCTATGGACACCTGCTACTTTGGTCTCATGCATTGAGGGCTAATAAGTTTCTGCTCACCAGATGTCGCTAGTTGACACTGAGGTAAAGTTTTTTGTTACACAATGTAATTTAATTGAGAAGTTGTTTTTTAATAAAACTTATCAGTTTCTAGAGTATTATATTAATACACAAAACAATGAGTCAGTGGTTTGTACTTTAATTTTTTGCACTTTTTTAACTTTTTTTTAATTTTTCTACTTTTGTGAATATCTGTGGTTTGTTTTATTTATTTTTAATCTTATTAATTTAAAATATAGCTAATAGTACAGAAAGTCAATAACTTTTACATTTTCCGACCAAATTAAGTTCCCTGTTATGAAATCTGTTAAATATTATACCTCACTTTCTAGTGGCGCCGCCCTGGTGGCACAAAAAGTCGTGGATGCCCTCATTATCATCCATGAAGACTAATAATAAATACATTACAGCCTGTAACTGTTCTGCTTTCATAACCTTTAGAAAGGATACATTAAACTAGCATGGCTGCTTAGTAGAGGAAATTCTTAATATGGTGGTACCAAATCAGATAGATTCCTAGGCAGAAGTTAAAAACCCGACCAGTCTACCACTCTACTACTACTACTACTACTACTACTACTACTACTACTACTACTACTACTGCTACACTCTACTACTAGCTAGTTAATTCAGTTTGTCTTGAATGTTTAACTATATCCTTTAGGTTATTATCCAGTTAACTGTTGAACGGAATTTGGGAGAAGAAAATTTGCAAGATGATAGTGACAATGAATGGTTAAAGATTTGATTTGACGGCTCCATGGTGCAGTGGCTTAACAATGAGTTACAGCGATAAGGGCCACGGGTTCGAATCCCGCATGGAACACGTATTTGTATGACCTACAAATAATTGTTCCGGGTCTGGATGTTTGTGAAATTTATGTATGTAAACTGGATACAGGAGATGCAAACCACAATACAGGAGAAAATCCTAGTGTGGATATTACACTAATAGTTTAATTTGTAGTAAGTTTATTATGATGTAGGTTAAAAAATATTGAACACGAAATATATTTTTATTTCACCTCTTACTGAAACATACCTAGGACTGGAACATATCAATGAAACATATTGATTTGTTAAACAAAGATGAGCTTACCAATACTACCTGTAGTTATGCACACAAGAGAGCGTGTTTTTATACATCAAAACTACAACTATTGCTTGCTTGCCTTTGTGAGTTAAAACATATATAATAGTAAACCATTTCTGTTTTACAGCATGCAGTAACATGATATCCAAATACGAAAGTTTGAATGAGGAAGTGGTACATTGTCCGAAGCATTTAGTGGATATGGCTATGCATTTGGATAGCGATCCCGACCCGCACTTTGACAGCTCGTACAACTGGTACTATGCTGGTAGGGGCAACATGCAGCTCATCTGCATACACTGGAGGGTCTATCTCTTACACAGCGAGTTCAGTAAATTGTGTAAGTTTATTTTGTTGTAGTTATGTAGTACCCTTTCTATTGGAGTTGGTATGTAGGTAATAATAATAAGTACATATTAAACAATTAAACAAGCAATTTATAAATAATACATTTTTTAATCATTTGAAAATAACCCAAAATTTTGCCTCGATGCAATAAGTGTAGTATTACGATTGTTAGTCTCCAAGCCAAATGAGACGATTGAGGCTCAATTTACATTGTCGCGGAACGGAATGGAAGCGAATTTTTGTAACGAAACTGTACATGGTAAAATGAATTTTATGTTAATTGTATAACATGCAAACTAGATATGAGCCAAAAAAGAATTCGCGCGTCTTCCGGGGAATTCTCGTGCATTCTCGAGAATTCCCGTAGCTACTGTCAGCGCAGTCTGTGGAATCCGCGGTAACCGTCCAACTACGCGAAATTGACGCTTCCTTTCCATTCCATTCCGCCACAATGTAAATTGAGCCTTAGTCAAATCTTCCGTACAGTAAGCGAGGCCCGCAACTTTTACTAGCTGAAATAAAACTGTGACTAAATACAGTAATTGTACCTGTGTATCCAGCGCATCTGTCCATGGCTATGTTGTAAGTTTAGATTTGCATCCAGCTGAACTTAACATTTCAAATTCATAACATAAAGAAAGAAAGAAAGAAATAAGTTTATTTGGCACATAAATTATAACAAACAAAAAAATATAATCAAATAGAACAATTTTTTCAACTAAAAAATATTAAAAAAAGAAGGAATAAAATAAACGTAATATGCACCAAAATGGTCTCCACTCAGCTTTAAGTCACGAATTGAAGTGAATGAACATACATCAATTCGTAACGCTGATTTTCAGTGCAGCCAAGAGTATGAGGCAGATGACAATAAACAGCAAGAGAAAAAATATTAACAAAAATATAAAATAAACTTACTTACTTACTTACTTATCTTCACGCACAATCCCTGACGGGGTAGCCAGAGAGAACAGATCGCCAAGTGTCACGATCCTTACAAACCTCTTTCGCTTCTTTCAGATTCATTATCTTCTTCATGCATGCACGTCTAGCTATCCGAGTACTCTTGACCCTACCCTTTTCGAGCAATTTTCTCACATGGTCTTCGAAAGTTAGTCTCGTTCTACCTCGACACCTTTTAATATTAACTTTCGCGCTATATATTTTCTTCACCATTCGGTCTTCACTCATTCGCTCAACGTGCCCAAACCACCGAAGCACGCCCTTATCAATTTTTGTGATAAGGTCATCTTTCAAACCTGCCATATTGCGAATCTCTTCGTTTCGCTTTCGGTCGGCCATAGTAACGCCGCACATTTTACGAAGAGATCGCATCTCCACTGCATTCAACTTACTTTTATGCTTCTTCTGGCATACCCAGGTTTCGCTGCCATATAACAAAGTCGGTACCAACACTGCGTTATGTATTGCAAGGCGTGCACTCTTCGCTACGCCTTGTTTGACTAACGCAGTCAGGGCGCCATTGACTTTGTTCCCGGCAGCGACACGCCTGTCCACATCTAAATCACATCTTCCATCCCGGCTAAAAGCACTCCCCAAGTATACAATTTCATTTACCTGTTCTAGACATTCCTGATTTACCCATATTTCACACTTCGTTCTCTCTTCGTCCCTTTCAAATACCAGAACCTTAGTTTTATTAGCATTCAAACGGAGACCTTTAATTTCACATTCCTCTTTCATACACGTGACTAATGCCTGTAGTTCTGCCTCTGATGTTGCAATAAGCACTGCATCATCAGCATACAGCAGACAATTTACTTTTATGTCACCCAATTTCACACCCAAACAGCTATCTTTCAGCTACTGTAAACAGCTGTCGAGATACAGTATGAACAGACAGGAAGACATGACACAACCCTGCTTTACGCCCGTTTGGACGTTAAACATAGGTGACAGGTCATGCCCTATCCGCAGACAGGCTTTACAGTCACAGTAAAGAGACTGCACAGCCCTTAGCAATCGACCATCCACACCATACCCCGGCAACAGTTCCCACATTTTCTTCCTTACAACCTTATCAAATGCTTTCTCAAGATCCACAAAAGCACAGAAAATCTTCTGGTTAGCAGCCAGAAGCTTTTCCGTGATCATGCGGAGAGAAAACATTTGATCCGTGCATCCTCTTCCAGGTCTAAATCCGCATTGTGCCTCCTATAGAAATCTTTCCGATTTCTCTTGCATCCTACGTGTCAAAACCTTCGAGTAAACTTTACTTGCTAAACTGGTCAAGCTGATCGCCCGATAGCAAACGCAGTCAAAATGTGAACCTTTACCTTTATATAAAGGCACAATGACTGCGGATCGCCAATCATCCGGGACATCCCCCGTCCGCCAGCACAAATTGCACAGCAGACGGAAGCTGTCCCAGACGCGAGGCCCACCATACTTGACCATTTCAGCAGTGACTCTGTCTAGTCCCGCAGCCTTACCACATTTCAAACTTCGAATCGCACGTTCAATCTCTTTCATACTGATGACCTCAGTGTCATCGAGGTCCGGGTCTGGCGTACCAGTCACGGCGTCATCCCCGGATCCCTCAAAAGAAGAGATGCATGATGGAATGATGAAGTGAAAGAAGCTGTAAAGAAGAAGAAGAAAGCATGTTAGACTACTTGGCCTCTAGTAATGATAAGGATATGAGAGAGAAGATGAAAGAAAGATATAGGCTGCAGAAAGTTCACACGAAAGCACTGATTGAGGAAGTGCGTGAAAGGTGTAGAATGGAAGCGGACGAAAGGTTGTCGCACAACTTTAAGGAGAACTCCAAACTCTTCTGGAAAGAGGTTGGAAGGACCCGAAGTGGTGCGACGGCCTTAAGAATGAACAAAGTGCTTTCGAGAACTAATGACGTCCTCTCAGAAAAATCGGACGTCATGCAGCGATGGAGCGAATTTTATAGAGAAATGTATGCGTGTGATGATAAAATAAATGTAAAATAAAATGAACAAATCTGTCAAAATTCCATGAACCAGTGATACATTTATAGTGTAGTAATAACAAAAGGTGGTATACATACAGAAAAATAAAATAAATTGTATGTGTGTGTGCGTGTGTGTGTGTGTGTGTGTGTGTGTGTGTGTGTGTGTGTGTGTGTGTGTGTGTGTGTGTGTGCGTGTGTGTGTGTGAGACAGAGAGAGAGTGGATGTGTGCATGCGTACGTGAGTGAGTGAGTACGTGTGTGCGTTAGTGCGTGCATGTACGGTGCTAGCATTGAGAGAGTATGAACCATACCATTTATGCCTAACATAATTAACTAGTAAGATCATTATATTATGTACTACATTTTGGCAATAAATAAAATTGAATTGATTCGTTATCTTTCTTTACACAGATATATCTGAATTCGACAAGAACAATTTGACCAAAAAATCAAGCCCTGAAGCCACATTTGATTGCGGTGAAGGAATGAACATCCTAGAAACAATCCATTCCTCACAAAATATTGTAGCTTTGCGAACCAAAAAAAAAGTATTTATATTAAAAATTCTATTACACGACGACGAAATTAAGTTTGAAAAAATTAAGTCCGCAGATTCCGAAACACCATATACAGGCATATCATTTGATGATTATCACAAAAACATTCTGTATGTGACTACATTCGACAACAATCTAACTATTGTAAACTTAGATAGAATGACTGGAAGAAGTGTCAAATTAAAATCTAAAAGACATCTCATTAACGATTGGAGCACAGTGCTAAGTTCGGAAAGAGGCTTTTACACTCATGTTTCTACAGATAACATAACTTTATATGATAAAAGATCAAACGATGTGATTTATCTTTGGAAAAATCTCCGAGATGTAACAGATGAAGTTGGATGCAACAATATTAGTTGCGCCATACCAACAGAAGGACAGTCTTTGTACATTGGCACAGATCACCATCTGTTTCTTATGGATTTGAGATACTTAAATAAGCATAAACCCAAACCTGTCAATAGATGGACTCACGGCATGCAGTGTGTTCCGACATATATATCGAAATGCAACTTCGAGTTCAATAAAGATTTAATTTGCCTTAGTAGTCAGTGGTGCGAGGACATGTGCGTTATACCAAACAGCAATGACAGAGTAACAAAAGAATCCGATCAAGTTACTGTGACAATACCTTATCGTCCTCCAAGCATATTAAACACTTTAAAGTCCGCCCGGCAGAAGCTGCTATGTTACGATCTGTACAATCCTATAGATGGAAGACTCCACACAGCTATCACCGGAAATCTCATCGTGGAACGTGATGACAAATTTGACATATTGATGCAGAATTCTCTAGGCGATATAACTTGCCACACTATATTCCCTGAGCACTTGGAAATTTTTATGGAAGACGACAGTTGTCAACGCATAGATGAATGGTGTAAATCTTATAAACTAGAAAGGAAGCATTTTGAAGTTTCATCCATAGAAGATATTTCCCACGTTTGGAATAATTTGAAATCTGTGCCTGATGATTATAAAATCGTACAGAATAGGAAATATATAAAGGGGAAAGACCAGTTCAATGAGAATGAGATATTCAAGGCATTTGAGGAGGAGGAACTAGACGTAGGTCTTTTGGAGTTATGGACAAATCCAGCCGAGGAGACGGTTGACAAGTCGTCTTTCGCATTAAATCTACATTTTTCTGATAGTGACGATGATACAATAAAATAATAGGAAATTTATTATTTTTTACTGTCATATTATACCACCATACTTTTTTTATATTCTTCTAAGCCAGCGCTTATCTACGATCCCACCTGATGGTAAGTGGTGATGTAGCTTAAGATGGTGAAACGCACTGACTTAACAAAAGCCTATTCACTCTTACCTTGAAGACACTGTAATCAGATGGAAAGACAGATGCTGGCAACTTATTCCACTCTTTTGCTGTACGCATGATGAACGACGTGGCGAACCGTTTGGTTCGAACGCGTGGTAAGTCAACAACGAAAGGGTGGAGACTGGCCGAACATCTGGTTGTCCGACGGTGGAAGGGAGAGGGAGGAATTAAATTATGCAATTCCTGCGCACACTCCGAAATGCATCCTGTAGAAAACTGAAAGGCTAGCGACTTTGGTTTTAACCAAATTCAGGTCACCAATAAGCCTCTTAGCACGCCTTTCCATTGAGTCCAAAGCTGCTAGGTGGCATTTATGGCCTATATATGGCAGCAATACTCCATGCAAGACCGGAATTGCGCTTTATATAAAGTAAGCAGCTGTCCCGGTGTGAAGTATCACCGCACCTTTGCAAGGACTCCCAGCTTCCTTGCAGCTGCTTTGGCCTTGGACTTAATGAACCGCCCGAAGTTCAGATTTGAGGATATCTCAAACCCTAACAACTGAAGGCGGTCGGTATATTCCAGTGAGCCAATGTAAGCCGGCTCCTTTTTGCAGTGAAGAGACGCTTGTGTTTTGGAGGCGTTGAATTTCACAAGATTGGCACCGCCCCATTCGGTGATTGCCTGTAGTGTGAGATTCACACGCTCCACCATAGCTTCTCTTTCGGACTGGATTTGATGCTGACTGGCCCAAGGACTTTGTTGGTATCTTTCCAGGAGATTCATATAATGCACGACCACACTGGAATTTACTGTCACCAACAGTTTTCCAAACTGAATACTATTTAGAGACCTACAGGAAAAGAATCGACTCCTTTTTAAATGGTCGACATCGCAACCGAAATTCGTAATCGCTTACCATCAAGTGTGGCCAGGGACGTAGCTACCGCCGTATCAGCCGTATCAATGATACGGGGCCCCGAGAGTGTATAAGAAAAAATTCTAAGGACTTCTATGCGACAGAAAAGGCTATTAGACTTGTCGCTATTGTCTATAGAGGCAGAAAATTTAGAAAAAGTGAAATCGTCTTCAGCTATGAATGATAATAAATAAGTTCGCAGAACGAAAGGCAAGAATAGTTTGGAAAATCCAGAAGTGCACGCCTTGTGAGCGTTTCATTAAATTTTCATGAAAAAAATAAGTTGTATTCCTGACTTAAAATATTTATTATTTACGTGTTTTAAATTTAGCGTTCTATTATTTTAACAGGTAGTATCACCTACAGGGAAACAATTAATAATGTTTATAATTAATAGAATCAGGCGTTACTTTGCGGAAATCCATTATATAAAAGCTTTTAGAAAAATTTTACTTCGCAAATATCCGCGTTATAAAATAAAATGATGTGTCTTACCTAGTATGAAAAGCACCTCCCGCCCTCCCTCAATTGCGTGCACTATCCCCATCACCACTAATCCCAGCACCGCTACTCCCAACACCACTACACTAGGCAAGACACACCACTGACGATAATACGACACGTGTTTCGCCTCTACACGAGGCATCCTCAGGTGATATAGACTCTACGTAAGACTATACTAGGTAAGACACATCATTTTATTTTATAACGCGGATATTTGCGAAGTAAAATTTTTCTAAAAGCTTTTAATAATGTTTACCAAAATAAATCGATTACACAAACTATAAAATCGATATAGGCTGTTAATACATGTGTCCTTTGTCTACCAAGAACTAAAAAAAATAGCGCCTCTAAATAAAATATAAACTTGAAAATCATTTTATTAACAAACTACGCGTACTAGGCTATTCATATGAAATAGGAAACCAATTGATGTAATTCTGAAGCTAATAAAAGAACCCTATACGTCAATTACTTCGAGAGTTATCGTGACTACCATCGAGCATTTTAAATGCTCGATGGTGACTACATACAAAATCAACATCCTGACGTCCACGTAATTTTTTTTCAAAGTAGCAATATAAAATGATTTTGTAGAAAATATAAGATGGATTAATTAGTGTTTTCTTGTTACGGCTACTCATATTATCGTATAAGCATTATTCTGTGGTATAAGTGCGATATGGTTGTGATAAGAGGCATTTTAAGAACACTAAATCGCTTGACCTTGGCGTGTCGACAGTAAAACACTACCTGTAATAAAATAAACGCTAGCTGGTTCAACACTGATTTTATTATTTTTATGAAGGTACAGTATCCACACAAAATATCCGTCTACCCACAATATACTACATCCTTCCCCTTTTATAATGAACACTGAAGTACAAAAGATTTATAACAAAAAAAAAACTATATAATGAAAACAACTGAAAGATAACGCTAACTGTAGAAATGAACCGTATACCAAATACAAACTCATACAAAATTAATATAAATATCATAATAACGAAGCCACCCAGGCGTAATATGAACATATTTCTATATAATATGTCATAATATAAATCACTTCTATGTTTTATGATTTAGTTTTATAATTATTAAATGAAATTACAAAACAATAGTAAACCTAAAAATAAACGAAAATAAGTCAACATCTACAGAATACAGAGCCTTAAAAATATACACTTAATATGAATATGTATATTAGTTTGCAAATAACTTTTATACAAAACAACTATTATATTTTTTCTTTCATCGCATATTTCATCTTAGCCATAAGTCGTGTTTTTGACCTAGTTATTGGAGGATTAATGCATGGGCTATGACCTTCCGTATCCGTTTTACTATCTGTCGAATACAAAGGGTCAAACTGTTCTGGGTTTGAAGCTACAGCCTTGGCCGTTAACTCAGCTGACTTAGCGTTACTTGCACTCGGAGCGCAGGCGGCGGGACGCGTTTCATCGCTGTCTGCATATCGTACTATCAAGTGACGGCGATTGCGCCTCAATCGGCGTCCGCGCGAATCCTGTACTATGAACGAACGTGGTTCCTGCGACGGTCTAATAATAGAAACGGGTTTCCTATTTCCCTTATCAACTAAAATTGCTTTATTTCCTGGTAATAAAGTCCGCAACGGCTTGGCCGACTTATCATACTGTAATTTATTATATTTTCTTTGTTGCATTAACATTTTATAATTTCTATTTCTATCAATCGTTTCATTTAATAGAAAATCACTAATCGGTAGCTTCGTACACAAACGTCTTCCCATCAGAATTTGTGCCGGAGAATCCATTCCATACCTAGGCGTACTCCTATAGTTCAATAAACTTATAAAGAAATCATCCCCAGAATCGATGCATTTTTTGAGTAGATTTTTTATAGTTTGCACTGTGCGCTCACTTTTCCCATTTGACTGGGAGTAATGAGGTGATGAAGTCATATGCTTAACCTCCCATAACCTAAGAAATTTTTTAAATTCTTGTGAACTATACGCCGGCCCATTATCAGTAACAAGCTCGCTAGGGATGCCATGCCTCGAAAATTGTTCCTTCATAAAGTGAATAATTGTTCTACTGTTTATACTATTTACTTCTTGAACTTCAACATAATTAGAAAAATAGTCTACTAATATGACAGTATTTCTTTTTATACTCAAAAATATCTGAGGCAAGTTTTTGCCAAGGTGCATTGGGTACGATATGTTGAAGTAGTGGTTCCCGCGCGGGAGCCCGTGCATGCAGAGCACACGACTCGCAGCGGCGCACGGCGCGCTCCACGTCCGCTGACAGCCCTGGCCAGAACATTACATCACGCGCGCGCCTCTTACACCTCTCTATGCCTAGGTGACCTTCGTGTACTTTTACAATCATTTCGGCTCGTAAACTTTGCGGAATAAATATACAATAATTTTTTAATATTAACCCATTCACATATTGGAGTTCTCCACAATATGACCAAAACTTTCTAACGTTTTTATGAACATTATGCTCATTTTTTGCCCAGCCGTTTAATATGTACTTAATTAATAACTGACATTCCTCATCAACCTCTGTCGCCTTTCGAACTCTTTCTATTTTTTCTCTACTAAACGGCATACATTCTATCATAAAACATGTTTGCGTCTCAACATCCTCAGACACTCGATCGTGCATAAACTCCGGCAGAGGAGCCCTCGATAACGTATCGGCAATATACATATATTTGCCCGGAGTATACACCACCTTGAAATCGTATCCCTGTATCCTCATCATCATGCGTTGTAGTCGTATCGGTACAGATGACAACGCTTTATTGAACAATGCCTCCAAGGGCTTGTGATCAGTTTGTACGGTAACATCTGACCTGCCATAAATGTACTGTTTAAACCTTTCTGCCGCAAACACTATTGCCAGCATCTCTTTTTCAATTTGTGCGTACCGGGTCTGAGTGTCGGTGAGCGTTAACGAAGCAAACTCCACTGGACGGCCGGCCTGCAGCAGCACCGCTCCCAGCGCTCTAGCACTCGCGTCTACCGACACCACCACCGGTAGCTCCGTCGAGTAAAGTGCTAACACTGGTGCAGATGAAATTTTATTTTTAAGACTGTCTATAGCATCTGAATGATGTGGCTCCCACAGCCATTCAGAATTCTTTTTTAATAAACTTCGAAGCACGGACACACTATCCGAATAGTTTTGAATAAATTTGGAAAGATAATTCACCATACCCATAAATCTCTCCAATGCTTTACGATCTGTAGGATACGGCATACCCATAATAGCTTTAACTTTAGACTCGTCTGGTTTTATCCCATTCTTATCGAATTTATGACCCAAATAAACAATTTCTCGAACTCCAAACTTACATTTCTCCTTATTAAATTTTATACCAATTTCTCTAGCCCTATTCAGTAAACATTTTAGCCTGAAGTCATGTTGTTCTTTAGTATTCCCCCATACTATTACATCATCAATAAAAGAGTCAACACCCTCCAAATCTTCCAGATATTGTCTTAACTTTGCATGAAATACTTCTGGAGCACAATTTACTCCATACGGTAGCCTTAGAAACTGGTAACGACCAAACGGTGTTCCAAATGTACAAAGATCTGCGCTGGCAGGATCAATTTGAACCATCCAAAAACCAGAGCGCGCATCCAGCACGCTGAAATACGTAGCACCGCGCAGCCGCGCTGCCAGCTCGCTCACCGTGGGCAGCGAGTAATGCGCGCGCCGCACCGCGCGGTTAAGCGGTCTCGGGTCCAAACACACACGAATATCACCATTCTTTTTTGCTACTAGCACAATAGCGTTAACCCATTCCGTAGGATGAGTAACTTTCCTGATAACGCCTAATTTTTCCATCCTACGTAACTCTGCTAAGAGTTTGTCTTTCATCCCCAGTGGTATTTTCCTAGTAGGGCAAATCACTGGCTGTACATTTTTATCTACGACAATAGAATACTGTCCAGGTAACTTACCCAGTCCTTCGAAGAGATCAGAATATTTATGTATATTTATACCGTCAACACGGGATACGAGTCCTAACATGACACAGCCTTCCAATTCCAGAACATTTTGACAGTTTAAATCTGCTACCACAAATGGTAAAATGTAATGTTTACTTTTATAAATAAATGGTAATTCGTACATGCCCAGAATAGGTAAATTATTACCAGTAAAAGATTGTACACATTTGTTAAAATATTTTAGGTTATGAATCGACATGCCTAAGTTTAAATAATCATTTTTCGAAATTACATTCAACATAGAACCTGTATCTAGTTTAAATTGCACTTGTCTACCATTACATTGAAAAATAACATTCCATTCTTTAGGTAACTTACATTTTTTATCCTGGCTTAATATCATGTCCACATAGAACATTTCGGCATCTGACATGTATTCGGGCTCACACACATTCAAGTTTAAAACCTTATCGCGTAATGTATATTTATGCACACACACTTTAGCGAAATGCCCTTTTTTATCACACACATAACACAATGCATCCCGCGCCGGACACCGGTCGTCGGTGGAGCACCAACCATTGCCACATGACAAGCAGCGTGTTCGCGAAGCCGCCGACCCGGCACCGAACACCGGTCCGCGACCACGACCGCCGCGCCTCGCTCCGCGCGACCCTCCACGGCTGCGTCGTACACCGCCGTAGCTGCGACCGCTTGCATCCCTTACAGCATCAACTCGCATTTCACTACCGCCAGGACTATTCTCGATGTATGAACTTTCCTCCTTCGATATTTCTGCCACTTGACATATCTGGACCGCCTTTTCTAATGTTAAATCATCCGTACGAAGTAGCCGATCACGTACAATGTTACTTATGATACCGCAGACAATTCTGTCCCGTATTAAGCTTTCATTTAGATTACCAAACTCACAAGATTGACTTAGCAATTTTAATGCAGTAACATATTGATCTATATTTTCGCCTTCCTCTTGGCCTCGTGTAAAAAACTTAAACCGCGATAACGTGACATTAGGTTTTGTCCCAAAATACTTATCAAACTTTTTCAACAAACACTTAATATCGTCTTCAGTTTCGTCCTTGAGGTACGTGAAGGTCGAATAGATTTCGTAACCCGCCGACCCAATGAGGTTGACCAGTAAACTAGCCTGCACTGAACTTTCCTCGTTAGCCACTCCGGAGGCTTTAAGAAACACCTCAAATTGTTTCCGCCACTTGCGCCATGAGTCTGCTCGAGCAGCGGGGCCGCCTTCGAGCACTAATTCTACGGGAGGTCGCGCGTGTTCCATCACTTACTTTTACACAAAGTACACAATTTGCATCAAAAATAAGTACCCTTATCAACAATGTTACTTTTACATTGACTATGTAATTTATTTTCAACACCGCTGCCACCATGTAATAAAATAAACGCTAGCTGGTTCAACACTGATTTTATTATTTTTATGAAGGTACAGTATCCACACAAAATATCCGTCTACCCACAATATACTACACTACCTAATAAGGCTTTTCGTTATGAGGCGTGCAAAATTGTATACCTATTTGATTTAAATTGTTTGGCTGGCTAGTTTAGTTCCTAGGAGTATTAATTGTAAGTAATAGCTTGTAATCAATATATAATTATTTAATTAAATGCTAGCGTTTTTCTTTTCTTTGGGAAAATTCTTTACTTTTCATTTGGCCCCCCAATACATTTTGATACAGGACGAAGTTCCTTTCGTCGTATATTATTATTAATAAACATATTATATTATTGATTAATAAATACAAATAAATGTATTACTAACGTCTATTAAAACGAAGCGTCATTTAAAATAGTATTTCTTTCATGGCAAAATAAGAAAAAGTGCGGGGGAGATGGATATTATTCCATCTCGATCGCACTATAGAAAGGGGGTCGTGACGGAAAAATCTTACACTTTTTCTCGCCTAACCCCCATCCGTCAAATTCGTACCGTACGATAAAGGACATCGTTCCAAAAAAATAATACAGTTCTAACAAATTACCTTCACCTACTATGAAAGTTGTCAAATATTTCACCTCATTCGTAAGTGGCGCCGCCCTGGTGGCAAAGGCAAAAAAGTCGTAGATCGCCTCGATTGAGCCATTATATTGTTAAGATAATAAATAAAATAACACAATTTTGTAAACAACTATATTTCCTAACTAAAATGACTAAATCGCATATACATACTCGCGCAGACACACTGCCAGTCACTATAATAGTTGCACATTAATTCAGAAACACAACATATAACAAGTTATTAACATATTTTTCCAATTAACAATGTTTCAATTTCATTGTACAAGAAGCTGTAAGTCTGTGTACTTAGCCAAATGTCTTATAATTAACAGCTCTTATTTATAAGACATTTGACTAAGTAGACAGGATTATTCTGTAAAAAGAGTATTATAAATGCAGGTAAAATTTTAGAACATACTGCATTTTAATGAATTTGTATAGCAATTACGGTAAATATGTAAAATTTTAGAATAGCAAATTCTATTAAGTACCATTCTATTTACACAAAGTCAAAGAGAAATGCAGGAACATACAATAAAGTATCAGTGTAACGTAATCAAAAAGATTTTTTTTATCAACAAATTTATTTTTAATAATGAAAACCAGTCTTAAAATAAGAAAGTAGACGCCAATGTTCGTGCCAGTCGCGTTCAATAATAGGATTAGGCGCTAGAGATGTACACAATACACATTGATAGTTTGAGCATACTCGCCCAAAACCATAGTTGTTAGATAAATGATCCAGGTTAATTTGTTTTAAATGTTCATATCGCTGGTCATTAACATGTTCACCGTACTGGTAAGAGAAGTGTAGGCCGACCCTCACTAGATGGAGTGACGACCTTTTAAGAGATTGGAGGAAGTCGATGGATGCAAATGGCTCAGGATCATTCTTTATGGCATTCCTTGGACGAGACCTATGTTCTATGGACTTGTGAAGTCCATAGAACTGGCTGTAATAATGATGATGATGTTCATTAGGACTCACATACTGGATCATGCTTAAACTATAATTATTGTAATAATATGAAATTGTAAATTGTTTTTATTTCATAATACATTAGTTCTTTTAGTTATACTGTACAGTTTTCTTTTTATGTAGAATTTCACGCCCATGAGTGTGCATAAACACAAATTCTTTCTGTCAAGTCTAACATATCTGATTCTACAGTGTGATTTCCAGTTGAGTCTTTTGGTCAGTGGCCATAGATTTCTCAAATGTGGGCTTAGTTAATGGCAGTTTTCATGAAAACGTTGATCACCGATTACAGTTTAAGATTACAGGGTCATCAACAGGGTTAGCCAAAATGACTTCCTGCCATCATTAACTCTATAGAAAACTATTAAAAAAAGGAATGAGAATGACATTTCTGAACGTTAAGGAAGTGTAGTTAATAACGTTAACGTGTCCACGTGATTTCGCGTTGATTTCATTCATTTTTATAGTTTTCTTTAGCGTTAGTCGTGGCGAACTCCGATTTTGGCGTAACGCCAAGAACACCCGAATTTAACGCGAACATTACTGAGTACGTGGTAGTGCCACGCTACGGCTATAGTATACTTGTAGCACGAATAATTCGGCTCGACTGAAGTAGGCCCACGCTCTCACAGAATAGCAGCGTAAAATAGCAGCTCAATGCTGCTGTGTTTTGTATGGTGAGTGTAGAGAACCGGAGACCCATTTTACTGGAAACGAGGTATTACATCTTAGTCTTCACGGGTGACAACTCATCTGCATTTTGATTCGTAATCGAGGACAGATGTAAATGCCTATGGGGCACAGCATCTTATTACCATCAGGTGGACTGTGTGCTCGTTTGTCACTCCCATTCTATAAAGAAAGCGTATCACCGAAAGAACGGCCCGGCAGCGACAATATGGAATGATAGTTAAGACACGTGACTTAACGTTGAGATATACGTCATTCCCAATCATTTTAAAGTTTTCTATTAGCGTTAAGAATTGTAGAAAGTCAACTTAGCTAACTCAAAGGACTCTAAACACTTCTAAACGATATTTACTGAACATATTTAATTGCCTCAATTTTAATATTGCATACATATTAGGAAAATTCATAAATACTAGGAATTAATTTACTAATTAGTTAATATTTTTCATTCGTGTTTTTATATAACAAATTATTTTAAATTAAAAAAAAAACATTATTGTAATTTCGTGTAATAAACGTTCTATGGTGTGATAAGCATATCCATACTATAGCAGCAGCTTTTTTTGTTTGGATGCCTGTCGTTTAAGCTAAGTGTTCATTTATCTCAGTATCAAGTGATAATAATCCTTTATAGTACACTACTTCACATTATGTTAATGCGTCACATTGCGTAGTTTTTGGGAGATTTTGATAGAAACTTGAACCAGCAGGCATTTGGCCATAGTATCTCCAGACGCCTAAGCAGACAAGCACCTTATCTTGTGATTAACATCACCATTGGAGCACTTGTATCACCGTTTCCACGAATAGTTCTCATCAAATCGTACCACTTTTATATATCAAGATACAATTCAAACCATTATTTAAACAATAATACAGGAGCAGCAATCCGCCGCCGGTCAAGTTCTCGGCAAAACTCATCATCATAGCATCAGCTTGTATTTGTTTCTAAACAGATTAAAAACTATTATACCAGCAAAAGGTTACGAGTTAGTTTCTTTTCAAAGATTTTCATGTATAACCCTACATAGTTCCTGAAGCTATTTATGTCCTAATACTTATTGCGAAAACAAAATACATTTTTTTTGTTTTTTATTTTTACTTTCATTTTATTATTTTAAAGTAATAAATTATTTGTGTAATGAGGCAGACTTGTACAATTTACCACTTATATACGTGACTTCATTCTCTCCCTATTCATACTAAATACAGAACTAGCGTCTCGTGAAGCTTCTCAACCAATTCCTCGTGAGCGGTTGCTCTGCGTTCTTTGTTTCCCTCTCTTTCTCCTCCATCTGTTCCAACAGCTTCCTCTGGTTCTCTCTAAAAGCGGCAATTGGGTCGTTGAATTGGCTGTAATACGTCAACACCTCCCTCACGTCCGTCACATTTGACATAGCGATTGCTGAAAAAAGATTATTGATAGTCATCGGTACAATAAGTGATAAACTTTTATCTTTTTATGAAAGAAAAAAAAAACACTTTTTGCCACAAATCATTAACATACACAACAGTAGATAAATTTATAACGTTAATCTGTGGACATTTGTTTTACCAGATTTCTGCCAATAGTTGTAAAGTTATTTGAAAACCCCTAAAATGGGAGTATTCACCTATTGATTTTCTCTATTGATTTTTTACTAATGAAGTAATTTTGAAACAGCACCACGTCTACGTCGTAAGTACTATGTCGGCTTCGCAGGTCGATGTAGTACTTGACACACCGTGTAGATGGCGCTGTTTCAGAATTATATCATTAAAAAAAACAAAATATTATTTTAATTATTGATAACTACATCGACCTGCGAAGACGACGTAGTTTAATCATTTGCGCTGTATTAATGCCGCATAGTTTCCACACATTAGTTGACAGAGCCTGGGTTTGAGAACCAAAAAAAATATTATTGACCTTGGCCTGACCACAGGTTTTTTTTTTATAGGAGAGGGGGCAAACGAGCATGCGACTCATCTGATGGTAAGTGACTACCGCCGCCCATGAACAACTGCAACACCAGGGGAATCGCAGATGCATTGCCGGCCTTTTAAAAAGGAGTGGGCTCTTTTCTTGAAAGTCCCTAAAACGTATCGGTCCGGAAAAATCGCTGATGGTAATCGATTCCACAAGGAAGTTGTGCGAGGAAGAAAACATCTTCTAAATCGCACAGTGGTGGACCGCCAATCATCCAGATGGTGTGGATGGTATCGGGAGTTCTGCCGCGATGTGCGTTCGTGAAATTTGGCGGCTGGGATTAATTCGAACAATTCCTCAGAGCACTCCCCGTGGTAAATGCGGAAGAAAATGCAAAGGGATGCATCATCTCTTCGCAGCGTCAATGAATCGAGCCGATCGGAAAGGACACGGTCGTCGACGATTCGAGCCGCTCTGGATGCGGTCAAGTGGAAGGAGCTGGCACTGGGGTGCCCCGGCCCAGATATTCCATGTGAGGCCGAACCTGCGCCTTGTAAAGTTGCAGGCGTTGTGCCGGCATGAAATACTGTCCCGCTCTGCTGAGCACGCCAAGCTTTTTAGAGGCCAATTTGGCCTTCTCTTCCAAGTGACCACGAACTGCACGTCACTCGATATGTCGACGCCGAGGATTCCGATACTGGCTGAGGCAACAAGGGGAGTGCCTTGAAACTGAGGAGATACGACAAAGGGGTTCTTTTTAGCGGTAAACGCGCAAACTTGTGTCTTCTGAGGATTAAACTGGACTAGATTTAGTCGCTCCCAATCCGAGACTTTGTTCAGCAAAGACTCTACTTCAGACACAAGTTTGATCCGGTACTCGGCGACGTCTTCCCGAGAAATATTGGCACGGCCGGTGTATAGAGCATCATCAGTGCTGTCATCCGCATAGCAATGAATGTTATCAGTTCGCAACATATAATTGATATGTAGAAGAAACAGCGTAGGTGATAGCACACAGCCTTGTGGAACACCAGCGTTAATAGGTTTGTAGTTGGAGCATGCACCGTCTACAACGACCTTGATGCTCCGATCTGCGAGGAAGCTGGTGATCCAATTGCACAATTTATCGCGAAGCCCATAGGAAGGGAGCTTCGAAAGAAGCGCTTTGTGCCACACCCGATCGAAGGCCTTCGCAATGTCCAAACTAACGGCCGACGCCTCCCCTTGGACTCTACTGCCTCCGCCCATCTATGAGTCAGGTAGATCAGAAGATCACCAGCTGATCGACCCCGACGAAAACCGTATTGGCGGTCACTAATCAGCTGGTGATCCTCAAGGTACCGCATGAGCTGGCAGTTTAAAATGGATTCCATTATTTTGGAGAACAAGGGGGTGATGGCGATAGACCTGTAGTTGGATGGGTCTGAGCGGTCGCCTTTTTTAGGGATCGGGTGGACGAAAGCTGTCGTCCATGATTTTGGGACTACGCCTAGGGAGTAGGAGTACTGGAAAAGACGCGTTAGAACCAGTGCCAACCCCGAAGCACACGTCGTCGGCACAATTGGGTGGATTCCGTCAAGCCCGCTCGACTTGTAGATGTCCATGGAGAGGAGTGCTTTGCAAACCGAGCTCTGTGAGAACCGCACATCCGGCATGGAGCACTCACACCGCGGGATGGTCGGCGGTGTGTTCCCCCCGTCATCAAGAGTCGAGTTGGACGCAAAAAGGGAGCCTAAAAGGTCGGCTTTCTCTTTTGCGGCGTGGCCCAGTGAGTCCTCCCTGTGCAGAGATAATAGAGATGGCTTACAGAAATTCCCTTGGACAACCTTGGCGAGAGATCAGAATGCACGGGTTCCCGAAGGAAGGCGAACTAGTTTCTCGCCAATTCTGCCTATGTGCTCTGACTTTGCCTTGGCAATAACTCTGAAAGACCTGGAGGCGAAGTTATACTTCTTTTTAAACATGCTGGTGTTTACATCCCGAGTCGCCGAAGCCGCAGCCCAGGCTTGATAACACACACTCCTGCTTACTGCGTAATGCAGTCTTACAGGAGCGACCAAACCAAGGCTGAGATCTGCCTCCGATGGGTACCACAGATGATGGAATAAATAGTTCCATTCCCTGTAGCACCACATCAGTGACAGAGTCAGCAACAGCGCTGGGATCATCCGGCGAGAAGCAAACCCGCCCCCATGGGTAGGATGCAAAGAAAGACCGCATTCCGTCCCAATCCGCCGACCTGTAATGCCAAACACCTCGGCAACTTGCAGAACGCAACCGCGAGGGAAGCATGAGTGGCACCACACTCTGGATCAGACAATGGTCCGAAGAGCCGAGAGGGGCATCGACGGAAACCTGATATCCGTCCGGATGAGAGGTCAGTAGAAGGTCCAACAGGGAAGGTGTATGATCCTCCACATCTGGAATCCGCGTAAGCGAAGTAACCAGTTGTGTCAGACCATATGCCAAAGCAAAGTCATAAACAGATCTCCTCGCATGATCGGTTAAACGTGAACCGAGCCATTCGGCGTGGTGGGCGTTAAAATCGCCAAGGATCACGATCTCTGCAGATCGGACCTGTTATTGTAGCAAGGAATCTGTAGCCAGTTGGACGTGGTCGATGAGTCGGTCTGTTTTGGCATTACCGCTATGGGACCTATAGAGGCACCCGTAGACGCGCGGATGGTCGTCGCTGTCTACGCGTAGCCAAAGGATGGACAGGTCCAAACCTTCAAGACTGCCGATGCGTCGAGAACAGATGTCCTCTTTGACGTATACGCAAACTCCAGCCCGAGGCACAAAGGAGTGCTCCAAAAAACAGGTCTGTCCGAGTTGGCCGATACAATGTAATTTAATATTTTGACTTTGTCATTAAGTGATACCAATAAAAGTCATCACTTAGGAAGACATATGCAACGTTGATTTTCCGTAATGACCAAATCTTTTAGCAGGGTGTACATTCCACTCTAGACCCATAAGATTTACATTAAAACAGCAACTTACCCTGCAACAAGTTCGCGAGATCCAAGAGTGCGGTGTCGTCGTCGTTGCCCTTCCACTTGTTAAGTATAAGCGAGTTCTGCGGATGGAACTTCACTGCCTGCTTATTCCAGTCCACAACAATTACCTGAAATATATGTGGTTTAAGTAATTAAATAACATATATAATAGATAAAAAAAGTAGTGTGTAAAGTGCATTGTCACCCCTAAGGACTTAGATGGAATGCCTTATTTTCAGTAAAAAGGGTCTCTGCTTCTCTACATTCACCATACGAAACACAGCAGCATTAAGCTGTTATTTCACACTGGTGGTGACGCTGTTGTCACACACCAAATTTCAGATTTGGTGGCAGAAATCACCCGTGATTATAAGATAATATTGTTAATAACTATTCATTAAGTACTAATCTTTTTTAATTTTGCGTGCACACTAGGATTTTTTCCTGCATCACGGTGGCAATTTACAAACATAATATTTTTTTTTATAGGAGAAGGGGCAAACGAGCTTGCGGCTCACCTGATGGTAAGTGACTACCGCCGCCCATGAACAACAGCAGCACCAGGGAAACCAGGGGAATTGCAGATGCGTTGCCGGCCGTTTAAAAAGGAGTTGGCTCTTTTCTTGAAAGTCACTAAGTCGTATCGGTCCGGAAAAATCGCTGATGGTAATTAATTCCACAAGGAAGTTGTGCGAGGAAGAAAACATCTTCTAAATCGCACAGTGGTGAACCGCCAATCATCCAGATGGTGTGGGTGGTATCGGGAGTTCTGCCGCGATGTGCGTTCGTGAAATTTGGCAGCTGGGATTAATTTGAACAATTCCTCAGAGCACTCCCCGTGGTAAATGCGAAAGAAAATGCAAAGGGAAGCAACATCTCTTCGCAGTGCCAATGAATCGAGCCGATCGGAAAGGACACGGTCGTCGACGATTCGAGCCGCTCTGCGCTGGATGCGGTCAAGTGGAAGAAGCTGGCACTGGGGAGCCCCAGCCCAGCGATGGGAACAGTATTCCATGTGAGGCCGAACCTGCGCCTTGTAAAGTTGCAGGCGGTGTGCCGGCATGAAATACTGTCCCGCTCTACTGAGCACGCCAAGCTTTTTAGAGGCCAATTTGGCTTTCTCTTCCAAGTGACAACGAAACTGCACGTCACTCTATATGTCGACTCCGAGGATTCCGATACTGGCTGAGGCAAGAAGGGAAGTGCCAAGGACTAACGTCCAGGCCCAGGACAATTATTTGTAGGGCGTAGAAATATCCGTGCGGGATTCAGACCCGCGGCCTTCAGCGCTGCAACTCACGCACGGAGCCGTCATAAATGTAGATACACATATTTGCATTATGAATCAGGCAGGAGATATTGTTAAGAATGAGGGTAGAAAATGTGAAGAAGTAAGGGTACTCTAATCTCTCACTGTCTCCATCACATTATACTAATGTGTGACTTAGACATATTACAGTTTTGAGGAAGGTAACTGATCTATAATAAATGTATAGTGTGGTATGCTATTTTACTGCTGGTAATAATCAATTGCAAAGCAAGAAACCATGTTGATCATCTGCTGTCACACTATATTTTTTAAATACCTTCCTATTTCTAACATCAGAAGTGGGATAATTTCTAATATACAATAGTAAAATTTTCATTAAGCACATAACTTATGTTTTCCTAGATGGTAGTAAAAGATAACCTACTACGGATAAGTGAAGTGTAGTGCGCCCACTAGATGGGTGACCTGGAAAGACATGCAGGAAGTCGATGGATGGATGACTCGGGACCATGCTTTTTGGCATTTCTTGGGTGAGGCGATGTTCAATGGTAGACTTGTGAAGGGCTGTAATGATGATGATTATAATAACTAGTTAGTAGGACTTTCTGCTTCTATTATTCATTATATCCACTACAACCCTTCACGAGTTCATTGCCGAACATAGGAACCCCAGGGAAGGCTACAATTTTTTTTCAACTAAGGATAAGAGAAATACTAGTAATAACGAAATAAACAAAATTGATATCTCATACCTAAATAATCAGTACCAATGTGTACATGGTATCAGTCTTACCTTTGACAGATCCCGATTGAGGCCATCCAAATTCTTAACATGAACACCGTCAATAAAATGCGTGGAATCCCTAAATAGCCTGTATGAAATGTACTTGTTCTCTGGGTCCAACTTGTCCAACACTGGCCAAATCATAAAGACATTTTCTGTAGTGAAGATTACAACCTCGTAGTTGGAGCTGGCGACGGCTTGAAGGAACTGGTCTACACCGGGGCGTTTCTTAAACCTGCCGATGAATATATTATAATGAATTAAGGGTGCGGGCATTTCACAGTACGCGAGAAACCTATATTATACTATCTTCACGTGCATTAATGATATTATGTTAATAGTAATTTATATGCTTTAAGCATATATCATGAGGAAAAGAGAAATTAAAATATTTTGCTGACATATGAAGTAGTCATATCACACTGTCGCAGCGCATGAGGCTTGTACTCAGCAGTGTCTATACGATGTAAAGCCTATTAGAGAGAGAGAGTATATTTGTTGCACGAATAGGTCGACTCGCCCAGGGAAGGACCATGCTCTCACAGAATATCAGCGTAAAATAGCAGCATAATGATGCTGTATTTCGTATGGTGAGTGTAGAGAACCAGACCCTTTTTACTGGAAAAGAAGTATTTCATCTGTTCAATGCAGATGCGTTATCACGGATCACAACGCATCTGCATTTTGATTTTCAAACGAGGATAGATGAAGATGTCTATGGACCACAGCAACCACTTACCATCGGGTGAACCGTGTGCTCGTTTGTCAACCTCATACCATTAAAAAAAGTGAGACGTATTTAGTTTCTAACAATAATACCGTTACATGAACCAAGTTACCTCCATCCGGTCTGATAGGACCAATCCGGGTGCATAAGTACGTCAGTGAACTCTAAGACGAGAGTGTAAGTCGGTTGATACGGCGGCGGTAGAGGATCGGGTAAGAGTTTCTCACGTGATGGCTCTTTTATCATCTGAAAGAATGGAAGGTGCATTTCTTTAGTAAAATAATTACCATTACCATACAACCTTAATCTACTGACCACATATCATTATTGCTAGATGAACCGATTGCAGATCTTAGAAAGGGAGAAAAAAGCCATTACAACGCAAGGGAAAAAAATCACGAAACCACTGCTGAACATCATTTCTTGCGTGGTAGAGTCACGCTAAAGCTATTTTGTAGTTGTACCATGAATGGATCGGCTCGACCGGGAAAAGACTACGCCTCTCATAGAAAAATAGCAGCTGAATGTTGCTATATTTTGTATGGTAAGTGTAGAGAACCAGAGACTCTTTTTACTGGAAACAAGGCATTCCATCTCTCAGAGGGGTGACAATTGCTTGGGTAGAAAATCTACACTTTTATTCTTAACCGAGGATAGATGTAGATGTCTATGTGTCACAATATTCATTTACCAAAAGGTCGGCTATGTGTTCATTTGTCACCCTTATTCAATAGAATAGAATAATTTTTTATTGAATATAGATAACTTTTACTACCATGATCTAATTCTTATAGTCATTTTTTACTTTACCACTGGTTCGAAAAAAATCCTCTGTTCTGGGAAGAACCAGCAAGAAATCCAGCGGTACTTATGTTTTAAAGTAAATTTTACATGAATGGTTGTACAAACTATTTACAAAATTTATTTTAGAAACAGCTTGGAAGCAACCACCTCATTCCCAGGGGTTATTATCAACCATGTATTCATTTATATTATAATAACCCTTATTATACAGTGTTTGTTTAATAAAATATTTAAACTTGGTAATTAGAGAGACCTTGTATATTTTCTGGGACTTTGTTGTAATAGTGTATACATTTCCCCAATAATGAATTACTGGCTCTGTGGAGTGTTGAGAAACTGGTATCGCTTTTTTTAGTAAAACTACCTTTGTTTTTGTGGACAAACATTAAATTTTCGTAAATATACTGAGAGGCCAAAGTTAATATATTTATTTCTTTAAATGTTTCTCTAAGAGCCTCGGTTTTAGGTTGTAAATAGCTCTAATGGCCCTCTTCTGTAAAACAAAAATAGTTTCTAAATAAGCTGCATTTCCCCATAACAAAATCCCATAAGACCTTATGCTATGGAAATAACTGAAATAAACTAATTTAGCTGTCTTGACACTAGTGAGACCTCTAATCTTTTTTACAGCATAAGCTGTAGAACTTATTCTGCTTGCTAGTTTGGATATATGGGGCCCTACTGAAGCTTTGCGTTGAGAGTGATGTCAAGAAAAACAGTGGATTCAGCAGGGCTCAGTTCTTCCCCATTTAAAAACATATTGGTATTCAGACTTTTAACATTCGATGTTGTAAATTTAATACATTTAGTTTTATTTCTGTTTAAATGTAGATTATTAACATTAAACCAATTTGATATAGAATTATTCATTTTGTCACATTTAAATGATTGCCGTTTAAGTTTAAAAATCAAAGAAGTATCATCAGCAAATAATACTATATCATGATTATCACCTACTTTACAAGGGAAGGTAAATCATTAATATACTTTAGGAATAGGAATGGCCGAGAATTGACCATTGGTATTGTCAATTGGATTTGATTGGAATTGATTGGATTGGAATTGGTATTCCATTGGTACAGTCACATATATAAAAAAAATTATAACTAATTTATTTGCCATAGTTGCCACACTTGGCATGTGAGTTAGCAATCGCAGTTTTTAATTTTTATTCAGCTGTTATCAGGAAGAATGCTGCTGATATCCGATAGTCGATATTCCCACAGCGCCACTGCATGGTTAAAAAATTCGTGTTTTCTTTATAAAAATATTTTAATTATCTTCATCAGACGAAAAAATGCTGGCAATCATAATGTTTAAAAAATACTGTTAAGTTTATGGATATTACAAAATGGAATGAAGATTATTATTATCATCATTACAGTTCATCTGGTGGTCTTGAATGTCAGATAGTGAAACCGTTAGTTTTACCTCTAAAAATCGGTAAATTTGTAATAAAAGTGGTAAAACAATTATACAATATTTTTTTTAACTTTTATATATTTATAAATTATCAGGAAGTTAAAGATACTGTCGAAAAATTTATTGATTTCAAACTGCCAATTTCGTTATACTTCCTAGAAGTTTATACATTAAGTATAATGTTATAATATGGTATGGTATGGTATAATATGATGTATTGAACATAACTTTTAATTCTGTTTAAGTTTTATAATTTAAATTTGTTCAGCCAAAGAGTTGGATGTTAAATTGTTGTGTGTACACCAGTAGACTATTTATGAGTTGGCAAGTTGATGATGTTGATGTATGCAAACAGTAGATGATGATACTTTATTTTCAATATATTACCTTTTCATAAAAAGTAAGCTCCTTCCACGTGCGTTTTAAATATTGTAACACTATGGGTAAATTTGAATATTCATCTTCAATTATTTTCCCTTCATCGTCGCGCCGTGGTGCACCCATTTCCACTACCAGGCAACCTCCCATCACTGTCATAGCGCCACCAAACACTGCAAACCTGTAATAAAATTTAATAATGATTCTATCAGTACCTTGTCACCTCCTTGCTGTTGTTATCTTACGCTTATATAATTACGTAGAAAACCATGATTTCATTTAAATCTATATATATAAATAATATTGAAGTGTCTGTCTACAATATCGCAATAACTGCCTTTTATTGAGCTCAGAGGGGCTCAGAGATTTGCATGAATTTAAAACATGAATAAACCAACCAATTTTGAACTCTATGTCTGTCTGTCTGGGCTAGTCTTCTAGTAGTTCAGTTATAAATAAACTAGAAACTACTTTAAACTACTAGAACTAAATTATCTGCTAAAATTGTGAATCTAAACCATTTTGGAATCACACATAAAACCATTTAGAAGTTCAGTTACATACACATCGACAGAAAATTATATATATATATATATATACAAGCTGTCCCAGAATGTAACGATCAAACGAAAGGGGGTTGTAGACCATGGAAGGACTGTTCCAAAAAAATTAAGTCCTATACCCAAGTTGCGTGGTTTAAAAGATAAAGGTGAGAAACTTTTTAAATGAACATTTCCCAGAAAAATGGATAGGTCGCATGGGGCCTATATTATGGCCAGCACGGTCGCCGGACCTTAATCCATTGGATTTTTTTTATTGGGGATATCTAAAAGAAAAGGTGTATTCAAAACCAATCCCCAATATTGTAGAACTTCGGCAAAAAATAATTGAATTTTCTCAACAAGCAAATAACAGAAGATTAGCGTGGCATATAACACATTCTTTCATAAGAAGATGCCGCGCCTGTATTAGAGCAGGAGGTCGACAATTCGATCATGTATTGTAAAAATTATCAATAAAAATCATAAAGAAATTACTTATTGTTTTATTGTTTTATTATCACTTATTGTTTCCTTTATTCGTAAGCTTACAAACCATAGGGGTTACCGGAAATACCACCTGAACTAGTCACTTCCATAGCTTTAGTCTCGCTTGCACTTACATACTCCTATGCATCATAGCAACTAAAGCTGAGAAGCATCATATGTATTATAATTTTGAATGTATTTTGTTTAATACCTAAACTAGATAAAAAAATGAACTACTTTTTACTTTTTTATGGATATTATATTGGCCAAAATCAGCGTGAAAACAATTTTTTTTTTTTATATTAATTGAACGGACGAATCAATTAAAAAAATATCTAATTGAGTTATTTTCACAAAATTGACCCTCTGCGAGAAAAAAAATTATACTACAAAATATTCTAATGAAACTACCAGGTATTATACCATTTTAAAATCTAAATGAGTTGCGCTAACTTTTGGATACAGTTGCCAGGTCAATGTGGGTACATTTTTTTTACAGGGTGAAGGGTCCAACTTGCTCGATAAAACTTTAATGTTACATTTTTACACTTTTACATTTTTATGTATTTATTTCTACCAAACCGTAATAGGTACTGAAAAATAAAATAGTAGGTATAATAGGCATATAATTAGGCTATACAAAACAGAAAAAAAATTAAAATCGGTCTTCATTTGCAGCAGCAGCATCAAAAATATTGACGCAAAGGGTGATTTTCTGGAAACTTTATAAATCACCCTTTATCTTTTAAACCACGCAAATTGGGTAAAGGACTTAATTTTTTTTTGGAACAGTCCTTCCATGGTCTACATCCCCCTTTCGTTTGATCATTATGTTCTCGGACACCTTCTATATATATTCTATATATATACAGTAATACCCCGGACTTACACGATAGGTGGGACCAAGCGAAAGTCGAATTCGCGTAAGTCGGGGTTCAACTTGGCATATAAATATGTATAGTTTGTGAAATCTGGACCAGAGTCCAAATAAAACAAACATTTAGATGAATCATGTTTAATAAAATATAAGATAGTAAGGGTTCAAATGACTTATTTTTTGATCTTTTCGATGACATAATTAAAGACAAGTCAATAATGTGCACTACATACGTACAATAATTCCACGAGGAACACGTTCAAGCTTGTTGTAAACCAAATGTGTATTGCGTACATAAAACAATTCCATTTTCAGTAACACAACACGTTCGAACTTATTGTAAGCTGAACACTGATAGAGCAAAGTGGGCAAATGAAAAACCTCGTATCTCCAAAAAACGGGGTAGCTTAAATCGAGGTATAACTGTGTGTATATATATATATATATATATATATATATATATAAAAAGATGGTCTTTAACTATCTTAAATCTTAATAACACCAAATCTTTAGGGTTTCTCGAGCAGCAACCTTTTATCAGTAATCCAAGTGTGGGGCGGCTTCCGAAAAGATGGCATAACAACCTGGTAAAATATGCAGGAAGTCAATGGATGCAAGTGGCTCAGGACCGTGCTTTGTGACATCTTTGGGGAAGGTATGTTCAGCAGTGGGTTAGTGAAGGAATGTAATAATGATGACAAGAAATAACCTTGGACGGGACAACCTTACATATTTTACAGTTGTAGAATTATTAGAGTGTAACGCATAAGTAATTACTTTTCAGATAAAACTAACTCAACTACTGTACATTTCTTACACATCAATACGGAAACTTTAACAAAAAGATGTTGATGAACATAATTCATAACCAATTATTATAATAATATAAGAACCTAATGAACTTCAATAATTTATTGTTATAATCCCACTAATTACTAATTTTATAAGAGGAACAGTTGAATAAGCAATTGAAAATTTTATATCCCCTTGACAAAAACAATTTAAAAACTTATTATTTATAGTTTATGTATGTATAAAAAAAAGTTTAAGAATAAGATTAAGTTGTGCAGTAAAAATGTAAAAAGGCCACTAATTGAAACACAAATTTAATTCCAGATCACAAATGGCATACAAATGAGAAACAAGTGTTGTCCTAGGAGACAATTATTAAATACTAGCTATCTGCCCCAGCTTCCCATAGGTGATTTTTAGATCTCGACAATAGCGCCTACCAGTTCCAAATTTGTGTGTTTTTAAACCATCCAGGTACCCATTCAAATACAAAAAATTTCATTATATCCGGTCCAGCTGTTTTTGAGTTTTAGCAAGACTAACGGACAGCAATTGATATTTATATATAGAGATAAGATAACTATAACTCTTTCTGTGATATTTGAATGAAAGAAAAGTGTCAATTGTTAATAACTAAAATTGAAAATTTTAAAAACCCCCGCAATAAACCCCACCGCAGCCAACAAAAGAAGTCTAAGAACTGTCTAAGAACCTCCTCAATAAAACCTACTTTTAAATATAAAAAAACCTACACCCAAATCCGTTCACCAGTTTAAATTATGGTGCCAAAAACAGACAGACACACAGTGGCTAAACTTATAACACCCTTCTTTTAGCAGGAAGGGTAAAAAATTATCAGACATGAAGAGGTTAGTGTTAATAATATAATTAAGCTTTTTAAGGTTTTAAGATATAAAAGCAAAAACATATTACCCAATTTTCATTCTTCTCCAACTTTTTTCATTTTCCTCCGACTTTTCTTTTTTCTCCTTTTCAAATTTCTCCTGCTCTTTTTTTATTTCCTGTGCATCTTCAGGTGCTTTAGGAAATAGACGACCAATAATATCAACCTTTTCAGGCTCCTGTCCCATCTTATCTTTCTGCCCTAAAAATATGATATTATTCAGACATTTATATTTTGCACATAAATATTTTCTTAAAAGATTTATATTTTAAGCCTTTCACAGGGAACGGTTTAAGTGACTGTCATCACTTATTGTAATGTCATCACTTGAGGAGTATTTACTTAACAAAAACTTGAAAACTGAAAGATTGCCCTAAACACTATTAACACTTTATATTATTTATCTTTGAATAGTTAATTTTATCCGGAAAAACCTAACCTATGTTCTTGTCCGAGTAAAATCTAACTGCACTTGGAGCCAATACACAAACATTTAGTCTTGAATAAAGTGTTGTATTTATAGCTGTAGCTCTGCAGCATGTTGCTTTTGTTAGATTTAGAACTTTTCTTAGAGACATTTTAATAGATACTTTATTTTTACAAAAATATCATACTCTCAAATAACTACAAATTCGATGAATGAAACAAAACAAATGTCAATTGTCAATGTGATTGTGGTTTTTTTTTTCAATGCTTGTGGCATTGGCTATAAGGCCTTCAGTTAAAAGTAATACATCAAATGCTGTGTATATAATAGATAATCAAGTACTAATTACATAGACTCTATTTAAAATAATAGACAGAAGTTAAAAAAGGATTTAAAAAAATTGCAATTGGATTTCATGGGTTTTAAATTTTTTTCGCGGAACCCTAATTATTATTTTTTGCAATAAAAGTAGCCTTAGTAATTACTCAGTAATAAGACAGCGTAACGCACTATACATCCGGTATAGAGCAACAGTTAAACCACACCGTAACACGTCTCTGCCACAATCACACAACTAGTGTAACGTGAGGGACGTAATTACATGATAACACCAAAGTATGCGAACCAACAGCAACACTACACATCTCAGTCTAACACAGAGCAGCCTCTCAGCAACACCGTCTTTCTCGCCTACACCAGAAGAACCACCACAACGGACAAAACAAAGATACTATCGTAGCACTCGTAGCATGACTTCACTCGTAGAAGGACTTAGGCGGAATCTCCCGTACTTGGCATCTACACTGAACTTTATACTGCACAAACGAGTGAGCGGTTTCTCGATATAACCTCTTCCATCTCGCTACCATCGATTCCCCTTCCCACATTGCAATAGTGGTTCAAGCCGAAAATTGTACCTCCTTCTGAGGGGCCCTTGAATCACATCGAATCGAAACATTAGTGTTTCACGACAGCTTTATGTTATTTTACGTGGGTTTTGATAGATTGTTTGTTATTCTCGCTTTGTTTACGTTATGTATGAGAGACCACATTCACAATCAAGCTTGTACACTCCGCCACAAAGATTTGCCCACGGTAGCTAACTGTTTTATTTTTTTGTTACAGAGAGCACGAGGGATCTGTGACAGCAAACACCTGACCGCCGAGCTTCAGCACGTCAAGCAGGTTCTGCACGACAATAAGCTTCGGGTCCCGCACTTACGTCACAGTGACCGAGTGAAGCCGGCCACAGTCGAGGGTGTGCCTACTGTACTACCATATGTCAGAGGTGTCACAGACAAGATTGGCTACATCTTGAAGCGAGTATCTATTAGAACATTCTTCAAGCCACCGAAGAAGAGTAGTCAGTTCTTACCATCCGTCAAGTGCAACATTCCTCTACAAGATGCAGGAGTGTACAAGCGTGATTGTGAATGTGGTCTCTCATATATAGGGCAAACAAAACGATCAATAAAAACCCGCACTAAAGAAGACATAGCTGACGTGAAGCACCAACGTTCCGGGAAGTCTGCAGTTTGTGATCATATCCTAGACGGCCCCCGCCATTACATTAGATTTGATAAACCACTAATTCTCGCGAAAGAACATCGATTCCTGCCAAGGATGATACGTGAGGCTATTGAAATTAAAAAAACATCCTAATTTCAATAGAGAGGGAGGCTGGGTACTACCACCTTCTTGGGATCCTGTAATTAATAAAATTAAAACTAAATCCAAACATACCACTGCAAGACTTCAAGACACAGTAAGTTCATTCTACGTAGGTCGGACCAAAATTAATAATTAAAAAAGCTGACGGTACTCCGGGTTAACTCTGACATCGGGACGTCAATCACCTCAGTCCCCCGTGATATAGGTGCTGTAAAGTACTCGAAACGTCGGGAATCAATAAATATAAGTTAAACGCGATAGGATCCGTAAAAGTAGTTTTATTTAATCTCGCTTTTCTAATCTGATTTTTAAATAAGGCAAAAAGATAAAATCCTGTTTTAAGATGTTATGTGGCGTCTCGGCGCCCTCTATTGTCGACGGCGAGCGTAGCGGCATCTGGTAGTGGATGGCGGCAGCATTTCCCGATGCGCCTCCTCCCAGATCGACGTTCCACACCTTGGCTGCCCTTCCTTGCGAGTTGGTGATCAGCATCTTGACTCGGCGAATCTAGCGGCTTCTATACGGTAGCGACTATGTATCCGGTTCCGAAGGACCAACAGATTTATCACTTTTCGAAGGATCAACTGATGTATCCGGCTCGAAGGACCAACAAATGTGCTGGACGGGCGAAACTCGGGAGTAAATGTTGTCGAAGATACTCCGCGAGGTGCTCTCGTCCTACACCTATGGGTTCCGGCGGATCGTCCACTGCCATCTTTGTGGGTGCGGCTGAGATACTGTGGACGGCTGTCCGATCAAAATGCACGAACTATAGAATACATGGCAAGGCATTAGCGAGCGGTTCAACTGCTCAACTGTTCGGCGGAATTCTTCTGACTATTGGTTGTTTACTATGGTTGTTGAATACGGTTGGTCAACTACGGTTGTTCTCTATCGGTTGTTCAATATAGGTTATTCAATATATTCTTCACAAATTTTTTTCACTTGACTATTTCTTCAAGATGTTCGGTAGTAACTTTTTCTTCACTACTATGTTCTATGTTCTGCTACTATCTGCTAATACGTTCTGTGTGCTACTATCTAGTTCTGCTACTACAATGTTACCGGGCCCCGAGGCGCTTAGGTAGACCGGAGCTTTACTTTAAGGTGAGCCGCTTGCCACTGCCTGTTTTGCCTCTTTATTATTTAATAGTTTCACTATACAATTATCATAATTTACAATTTTCTTTTTTACGATTAATTCTTAGGCTAATAATACACGGTTAGATCGGTAATTTAGTTTTCTATTAGAACATCATAAAGGTTTTTTAATATATTAATAATACAAAAAGTTGTTAACAAAATTATCCCAAATTTTCATAATATTTGGATATATTGATTCTTTAATTTTACTATGGTTGGGAAATAAATTACATCACGCTAAATATTCTCTCAGTCAACTGAGACGTGGTCCTTCACTGCTGGCCGGATGAGGAAGCTCAAGGTCCCTCAGCGAGCTATGGAGAGGGCTATGCTCGGAGTTTCTCTGCGTGATAAACTTAGGAATGAGGATATCCGCAGTAGAACCAGAGTAACCGATATAGCCCAACGGATTAGTAAGCTGAAGTGGCAGTGGGCCGGCCATATAGCTCGAAAAACCGGCAACCGATGGGGAAGAAAGGTTCTCGAGTGGCAGCCTCGTACCGGTAGGCGAAGTGTAGGGCGTCCCCCCACGAGATGGAGTGACGACCTGGTAAGACATGCAGGAAGTCGATGGATGCAGGTGGCTCAGGACCGTGCTTTGTGGCATTCTTTGGGGGAGGCCTATGTTCAGCAGTAAACTTGTGAAGGGCTGTAATGATGATGATGATGAAATATTCTCTTATTTCTTTAATCTATAAACCTTAATCTAATTAAATACGATGTTTAGAATTCTTTTCGAGCATAAAAATTATTTTCATTACTTTCGGATTTTAATTTTACACACAGCCCGATTGTTCTATAACATGTCGCGCTCTGATTGGCCGACTTAGGATTGTACAATAAGGGTTATTTTCTTAACTATTACAAAACGACGCTCTATACTATACTAAGGGTTGTAGACATGTTGTAAAATTGCACATTTCACACTATACATACTCGGATCAGTCGCTCGACCGAAGGGCATATTGTATGAGAGCAAGCAGCTTGTGTTGGTAAACAAATCCGAAACAACACGACAGTTACTATGGCAACTATGGACCGTTAATATTGTAATAAAAATTACTATAATAAGATTAAAATGAAATAAATAGTATTAATATCATTAACAATTACTTACATATGAAAGGTAACGGTATCGTTTTGTAAATTTGACGTGGCAGATCACTTATTGCAGCAAATCCTATAAATACTATAAAAAAAAGCAAAAAAGAAAGTGAACAATTCGGCATTTTTCTAGGACATCGGTTCAGTCGCGCAACTAGTTCAATCTAATGAGTTGTGCGGTTGCAACTAGTTTTATTGTACATATAGGACCTGTGAATTTATACTTTGGCACAAGGGAACGCCTGCGTGTGGCTAGCCACACCCGTCTGGTACGTAGGCGGCCGGTGTTACTTTATGATTTGTAATATTCAATGACCTATTCTTTCGAGTTTTGGCGGGAACTTGACCAACGTCGGATTGCTGCTCTTGTATTATTGTTTAATTAAGGGTTTGAATTGGAGTTTGGTATGTAAAAGTGGCGCGATTTTGTATACTTAATGTCTGCGCATGTGAAGTATTAGTGGAAATGTTGAAACAAGAGCTTTGGTGGTGATTTGAATCTTAAGATAAGGTGTCTGTCTGCTTAGGCGCCTTGAGATACTATCACTAACAAAACTACGCAATGTGACGTATCAACATATTGTGAAGCAGCGTATTATAAATGATTATTATGTTTCCCGCAGTCTGTACACTTAGATCTTTTTAACTTTGCAACACATTTTGATGCGTTTTACATCAATGGATAGGAAAATTTAAGATAAAAGTTTATATATATATATCAATATATATATATATATATATATATATGCATAAATATTGTACATTATATAATTTTGCTGTCCGTGTTTATGTGACTGAACTCACTCCTAAACGGCTGGACCGATTTTGATGAAATTTTGTGTGTTAAGTCTATTAGAGAATGGTTTAGATTCAGAATTTGACCCAGTTGTTGTGCGTTATTTTTGAGATCCAGAAATCAACCGTGTGAAGCCGAGGCGGATCGCTAGTACTGAGATAAATGAAGACAAGATAACTTAAAGAATAGGTATCCAAGCCAAAAATCTTAATAAAAAAGACCCACTCTTTGGTCATTGATACTGTGCACAATATCCTCTTTAGTGGTCTCTGTTGATTCCATGAAGCAAATATAAAGAGGAGACGTTCTAATTAAGTTTCACTATGTAACAACGCGTGACAATTTGCGGGGTGAGGAGATGCAAAGCCCCGCCCAACTTACACCATCTACATCTACCGATAAATAGTAAAACTATTCGAATCGTTCCATATCGATGTTGCAATGTAGTTTAGCTAGCTAGACGGTAGACGGCGGTATGTTCACAAAATGATTATAAACTATAAAAATAACATTTTGGCGATTAAAATTTCTTTGTCTGAATGCAAAACAAATTTCAGCAACTTCTTATGATTATTTTACCAATACTGAGCTCTACGTTCCTATATATTTTTAGTTCACATGACACAAAGTGTCGCCATCTAGTGTCGAATATATTTAATTATATATGAAAGCCGACGGAAAGAGATTTTTCTAGAACTATTTTAATAAATTAGGTTTAAAATTACTTACAAATGAAATGTGATGCCATCCATAGCATCAGAGCGTCTATCTGAGTAGTTTTTACACGATAAAATACAACACTTCATCCTTTTCCTCTTAATACTACGAAAATACACCGATTTGCGATTTTCAACACATAAGCGCACAGGACGAGTGCTGACAGTATACTAACTAAAGCCACGCCCACTATAATGACGTCAGGACCTACTTAGAATCACAGTGCACAGTTAAATATGCCGTCTCCTCTTTATATTTGCTTCATGGTTGATTCTACTTGAGGAATTTTGGCGGAAACTTGACCGGCGGCAGTTTGCTCTTCCTGTATTATTGTTTAAATAATAGTTTGAAGTGAACTTTGATATGTAAAAGTGGTGCGATTTTGTGTACTAAGTGTCTACGCATGTGAACTATTTGTGAAAACGGTGAAACATGTGCTCTGATGGTGATGTGATTCTCAAGATAAGGTGTCTTTCTGCTTAGGCGCCTTGAGATACCATCGCCACCTATCAGCTGTCTGCTGGCTCAAGTTGCCGTTAAAACCTCCCAAGCAAAACCTGCACAATGTGACGCATCAACATATTGTGAAGCAGTGAAGAATAATATGAAGAAGCCTGAAGTAACAATGTATAATTATTCTTAATAGAATACTACGAAGAATAATTATACATTGTTACTTCAGGCTCAGAAGGACTAGAACCCAGAGCCGTAAAGCATGTTATTAAAAAAATGATTCTACTTGACGTTGACAGATGTCAATTTGGATTTTGATGAAAAAACATTGTTTTTATCGAAAGCGGGAACTTTTTTCGTTTTTTTAATGGTTATTAATCATAATATTTTGTGTTTAAGAATAACATGGCTTCAAAAAAAAGTGGTGCTGAAAGCAAACAAAGTACGCTGATGAAATTCGTCAAAAAAAGTCAAAGGTACAAATTTTTAAAATCCTGAATCTTTTAAATATTTTTTGCAGCTAAGAAGTTACCAACTTAGAATTAATTTTAGTTTTAGCCTAATCTACGTAAACTTTTTCCGACAAATGTCGACAAAATTTAAATTTAATAAAAAATATTCTATTCTATTCCTGCACAGAAAATAATTGTGACAATAAGTTACTAAAAAATTATTTATGAGCAAATTATTTTTCAGTGAATCAAATGAGCTGGCCTCGGAGAAAAAAACCAAATTTGTGTGGAAATCAAAAGTTTCAACAGCAGCTGCTACTTGTGGGTATATTCTGTATTCATTGCAAATATATGTAAATGTATATTTACCTTCGTTGTATTAAATATATAGTGTGGCTTATAAATAATACCTATGCTCTGTACTTGGAGTTACATTTAGAGGTGTGATTTTATCCGTAATGAGGATATTCAACATTTCTATGTGTTAAATTTCTAATGTTATTAAAGAGTGAATAAACATCGTTATTTATAATGACTATTATAAGTGATAATGGTAACTCTTTTACTATTATTATTATTCATAATAAAAAAAATAGAGTGATTATAACTTGAAGGAATGTAACTGTAATATAGCTCATAGAATCAATAACTGATGACAATGAAAGTTCATGTGTTATCTCTATCAAGGTTGTTGATACATCACTTAACTTTGTATTGACTGAAAGACCCACAAAGGAATGGCCTTTAAGTGTATATGTATGTCTATTGCTTTGGCACACTGTAGCCTAAATGGCTAGATAGATGGATTTAAACATATTAGGTGCCTTTAGATTTGTCTTAGTTCTGAGGTATAAAAGACATAAAATTTTTATTTCAGTAAACTTCTTTGCGCAGTCGGGAATTTTAAATACCGTTCTAACCATTGTACTTGTCTGTTTGGTGTTTGTGGGTGTAGCAACCATTTACCCTCAGGTGAATTATAAGTGTATATCATTCTAATGCTTTTAAAAATTTATATATTTAATGGGACTGTTTCAGGGACACCTCCTTTCAAAACCAATCCTGAAAACACACCCAGGAAAAATGTAAGTAATTGAGTTACATACTAAATGAATTTTTAGATCTTTAATAACGTATGTCTCAAAATTATGCTGTGATGCTGAACTAATTCTTTGAAAATAAAAATGTTTTCAGGATGCTACAAATATAAATACTAAGGACAGTAGTAAATCACCAAGATTATTATCAGACCTGAATATCAATAATACTCAAACTCCACTGCTTAAAAATAAGCTTGACAATGTTCAAAAAGTAAGTGATAATCAGAGCAACGACCTATTTGAAGCTATGGATGTGGTAAGTTATGGTGTTGTAAAGTCACAGTAAAATTTTCATTTTAAGTTAGTCTTCAATTCTTATGAATGTCAAAATCTACTGCTGATACATAGAAATATCCAGTAAAAGAAATCTGGATCATTTAATTTTGTTACCCATCTTTTGTTTACATTGCACAAAATAGTGGTTTAGGTACAGAAGGAGCACTCCACACCGCTACGCCAGAATAAAAAGCAATTTAGCTTACAAAGTGTGGAGTACTTAATATTATATTCTCTACTAGGTGCCTCTCTTTCTAACTCACGAGTCTTCTCTTCTAATGCCACATGTGTAATGTGTCACATGTTTTTATTTTATTTTAAGAAATTAATTGCTATTGTACTATCCCAACATGAATATGGTTCTCACTATAACAATAGATATCTTTATTAAAATGTACTTTAATCTTCATTTTTATTTATAAACTTTGTGATTACTTGTATTTTAAATTTGTTTTATTGTTTAGGATTTCAACCCGTCCCATGAAAGAACACCATCACCGGTAATAGCCAATAGAACAATAAGAATAAGTGCTACACCTACTCCTCCAAAAAATAAAATAGGAGACAATACTCGTAACAAAAAGTCTTTAAGAACACCACAAAAGAAAAGTCCAGTTAAAGACAAGGATCCCTTAAAAAACCTAAACCTAGATGGATCAGTTTCGAATTTACTAATAAAAATATCATCACACCCAGCCTTAAGGACATCAGAAAAGGTTCTTTCCTTTTTTTTTATATATTTATTCAAAGTTTTTATGTTACTTTAATGTTCTATTTTCATAACAATTTGTTTCCAGGATGAAAATGCAATGATTGTTAATGAGTTGGAAGAATGTAAATCATTGTACATAGAATTACTTGAGAAAATAAGTAGTGCCTTTGATAGGATTCCGAACTGTATTAAGGAAAAATTTCCTGGATACGATTGTAAAACTTATTCTAAAATGAAGCATTTAAGCACTAAGTTAAAATGTGCTATTAATCGAGCTGTTCAAAAAACAAACACTTTTGACTCAACATTGAACAAAACAAGTTCACAAAATAGCACAAATTTAAATGGCCATGTAAGCTCATCAGTGGGTGACATAGATGATCTTGAAGACTTTGACATAGACTGTAGTAAAGCTATAAAAAGTAAATCTGAAAGTGCACACAATTCATTATTAAATACTCCAGAAACATCAACACCAGATATACTAACATCTAATAAAAATCAACCTCGTAAAACTATTTACTCACAAATAACAACTAAGAAACCATTGTCCTTTGATGTGTTTTCACCAATTAACGACAGTTCAAAGAATTTAGATTCAAGTGTACAATCAGAAGCAGAAAATGTCAGTTTATGTGATAGTGTTAATAAGAGTAAAGGAAAATTTGTTTTTAAAAGGCCTTCTAGATTACATAATGGAGATTCTACAGGTAATACGACACCTAATATAGACGTGCCTTCTAATACATTAGAAAGATTAAAAATTGCATCAGAAAAGCTAAAACCATTAGAAAACAAAGAACAGCCGAAGGTTTCACCAGTTGAAAATAGTTCTGTTAAGTTCCAACCTCCTCACTTCAGTAAGAGTTCTTTAATGGGACTTGATAATTCCGATTCTGTAGTCTCTCTAGTACCTCATGAAAATCTGACCAGTGATGACATGGATGATACAGACGAATATGCAATTCCTATAGACATGGATGACGAAACAGATATTCTACCAGAAAGCTCAAAAGCGAGTGTTATAAATATAAGTGATTCTATTCCAAGCAGTGGTAATATACAAGTTATTAATAACAAAGAGATACCAGTTGATGAAGATGGTTGGCCAGAATATAGGATAGAAGATTTCGAAGATGACATGGTTGCAGCTGAAAAAGATCAAGAAGTTATTAATTTGATGGAACAGTCTGTAGTCAAAGATGATGTGCCAACGAAATATGAAGGGATGGGAGATTTTCACGTGGGTACTCATAATGACGGAATTACGGGTAATTGCTATTTAATGTTTTTATCGAAATTCAGTATTTCATTATTTTGACTAAAGAGGATCATATCTATTTCAACTTGTTTTCTTTTATATTATTGTTATTTAGTAATAGATATACCTATAGCTGTGTTGGTGTTTTATAATATTCCAAACCCACATTAAGAATACACTAAATTGCATTGATTGTTTTTGCACCATTTGTCCAGTATGTTTTCAAAACTAATCACAGAGGGAGCATCAACCATGGCTTGAGGCAACTTGTTTCATGTATTTGTGATTCTGTTGTATAGTGTTTGATGTCCCACATTAGTGTATGAGCGGGTATGGGCCAATCTCATATAGTGAGGATGTCTAGCATGGTGGATATGCTGATGTTAAAAATATGTGACAGCTATATTTGTGGAGTCAATATTTTGTAAGCCTCAATAAAGTCTATACGGTGGGATTTCAGCATAGTTAGATTTTCACAAATTTTAATGATGTCTTCTCGTTTTGGGTTGTCTATAGACGTCCGGTACTTGATTTTAATTATGTTTTCAGTTTAGGAGAATTGTCAGGATTTCCACCAAAAACAGTGTAAAGGATTCAAGCTTGAATCCTTTACACTCTTTCCCCCACTTAGAGTCAATATTCCTGTGTAAAATAGTGAGGGTATGATTTTACAAAAAAAAAAAATATTACTCATAAACTATACATTTCCGCAAAGGGGGAAGAGTAAGGGTCCTCCTCTGAACCCTCCCCCTACCCCTCTCCCTCAGCCCACACCTGTTACACCTCTGTACGCAAGTAACGGATGTCTATAGTTTACCCTCGTTTTTTTCACTATCCTATAAAAATCCTTTTGGTTTTTAGAATGCAAAATTTACTATATCGCCATGTTTGATAGGTTTGCTAACAGTGTCCGCAGTTCAAGTATACCATGAATAATTTCTCCAGAAATAAATAGATATATGGACAATTCTTTGCATGAAATACCTGTATAAAATTCTGTTTCGAAAAGTCTAAGAGACTCCGCACATTGCAGACTTTTTATCGGGCGAGAGTTTAGTCGGGTTGGGCTGCGAGTGCGCACACAGGGCCAATTAAACAGTCGGGTTAGTGGTGAGTGCGGGGTGTACACTAGCCAACAGTGGGCCGATCGTTTGCGAAAAAATTGTAGTTAATAAGCAGCTTTTGAAGTGAGTAGTCACGTAATGAAACCTAAAATATTGTCCAGAAATGTTATTATTATTGATACATAGGCTGCACTAAAAGAATCAGGAATGGAATATTTCCACTGTTCCTGTCATATTAAAATCTTTTTAATTGAAAAGTCCTTGGTTTTTTAAAATTGAATACCATTTATTTATTTAAAAAAAGATTCTCGGTCTTGTCACAAGGTTTTGTCAAACTTGTTTAGTCGTTGAGTAAATGGAATTGACTCGAGAAAATTCAAGAGCGATGATTTATTATGAGTTTCGAAGTGGTTTAACATAAAAACAGTGTGTTGACCGGATGATTTCTGCATTTGGTTATGAAGCCCCATCCAAAACCACAATTTATCGCTGGTTTGCTGAATTTCAACTTGGACGTGTCAAGCTCAGTGATGATCCCCGTCAAGGTCGTCCAAAAACTGCAGTCTCCCAAAAAAACGTTGATGCTGTGCGTAAGCTGATTGAGAAAGATCGATATGTGACATACCGCGAAATTCAGGCAACTTTAGACATTGGCATGAGCCAAATACAAATAATCTTGCATGAACAATTAGGTGTAAAAAAGTTGTTTTCCCGATGGATACCGCATTCGCTCTGTGAAGAGCAAAAAGCGGCTCGCGTTACTTGGTGCGTCAGAACTCTCGAAAGATTCCACGCAGGATCCTCAAATGCTGTATACAATATCGTATCAGGTGACGAATCCTGGATATACGCGTATGAACCCGAAACAAAAAACCAGTCACGAGTTTGGGTGTTCGAAAATGAGTTAAAGCCAACAAAAATTGTTCGTTCACGGAGTGTTGCAAAAAAAAAAAATGGTGGCCACGTTTGTCTCCAAAACCGGCCATGTTACGACTATTCCTCTTGAGGGACAAAGAACGGTTAATGCAGAATGGTATGCTAGCATTTGTTTGCCACAGGTCGTTTCTGAACTCCGTAAAGAGAACTGCAACCGCCGCATCATCCTCCATCACGACAATGCGAGTTCTCACACCGCACACAGAACAAAAGTTTTTAGGGCAAGAAAACATAGAATGATTAGACCATCCGCCGTACAGCCCCGACCTAAGCCCTAATGATTTCTATACTTTCCCTAAAATAAAGAATAAATTGCGTGGACAGAGATTTTCATCACCTGAAGAAGCTGTGGACGCCTACAAAACGACCATTTTGGAGACCCCAACTTCCGAATGGAATGGTTGCTTCAATGATTAGTTCCATCGTATGGAAAAATGTGTCAAATTTCGCGGAGAATACTTCGAAAAGCAATAAATATATTTTTAAATAGTAATGTTGTGTCACTTCCTTGATTCCCGAAATTTTTAGCGCCGCCCTCGTATAATACAAAGAAGGAAACGGATCAAGAAGAAAAACCGAGAATACTTGGTGCATCCTATATACAGTGACAGATTACTTCTTCCCTCAGCTTTATCTTTAAATTTTGCACCATATTTCAACTTCCTCTATCAACTGTAAAATAGATGATTCGACAAGCAGCGCTATTTTGATGCATGCGCACTTCTATTCCGCGCCAAAATTTTGAGCGAAGTGACGTTATCGACAGAGTCGGCTGACTAAGCAATCGGCGTGTATGCGCGCGTCGAAGAGCGCCGTACTGTTTTAGTAGTTGGCCGATAGTTGACCAACAATTTAGTTTGAAGGGAGTCGTGTAGCCCATCAAAGTGATTTATCGGTCGATAACTAATCGTTATAATATGCGCACTTGCATACATCTCGATACTAATTAAGAAACCGACTAAACTCTCGCTCGATAGAAAGTCTGCAGTGTGCGGTGTTTATAAAGCATGTTCATTACGTTCTTGTCTTGCAGGAGAGTTCGATGGGCTTGACTACCCGCATTCAGCACTGATGATGGAAATGTTCAAGGAGAAGTTTGGTCTCAAATCCTTCCGACCAAATCAGCTACAAGTGATCAACGCCACTCTGTTAGGTCACGATTGCTTCGTCCTCATGCCTACAGGCGGAGGTAAGCTGTGTTATATATTTTAATATTGTTGCGCGCCACCATTAATGTCTTGTACATGGCAACACTAGTTACCACTAGCGCCCTCTAGTGTCGAGTAGCAGAACTAGGATAGTCAAGATCGTTCTAGGAATATCGGGACCGATATGCACTCGAACATTCTAGATGTTTCTATAGTAGAAGGTTCTGGAAACTACCAGAGGCCCTATATAAGGCCGGTATAGGCCGCGACTAGGGTTGCCTACTCCTAAAATGAAAAAGCCGGACTCGGCGCTCAAAAAAGCCGGACTTTTAGCCCTAAAAGCCGGACAGTAATTTTTAGAAAGCCAAACATACCTTTCTGAGGCCATGCAGCCAAAAAACTCACCAACTCCAACCCCCGAAAAAAAAAAAACTAAAATACTCCGTTACATACGTTAATTGTTTATTAATCAATCACCGCACAGATTGAAATAAATTTAAACCACTTATTACCTACTTACAATAACAATCAACAAAAGCAGTCTTCTGTTTGTAGACTATAAAAAAACAAATAAAATTACAATTCTAAACAAAGTACTTAACCATTTTCACAACACAAATTTTAAAGAACTACTCATATTTCAAGATTAAAAATTAAAAACTACAATAAATTTTATTATTTCAATTATCAGGTACAATTAAAACTTTAAAATAATAATCTATATTTTGCTGGCTGGTAATAATGTATATGGATAGATAAATTCGGCATTGCTTCGCTCATTCTGCAAGCGATGCGTGCAACGCGTTACACTAACAAAAAGCGCAAAACTGTATCATTCCCTTACAATATATGTGTTTTATAAGTGGTAGAGTCATGTTGCAGCTATATTAATTGTATAGTTGTAGCACGAATGGGTCGGCTCGACCGGGGAAGGACCACGCTATCACAGAATACCAGCATAATATAGCACCTTAATGCTGCTGTGTTTCGTACGGTGAGTGTAGAAAACCGTAGACCCTTTTTACTGTAAAAGGGGCATTCCATCTTAGTGCTCACGGCTAACAACGCATTTGCATTTTGATTCGCAAACTAGGATAGATGTAGATGTCTATGGGTCACAGCAACCACCTACCATCAGGTAGACCGTGTACTCGCTTGCCACCCTTATCCTATAAAAAAATACAATATTACAGTTGTACTTACAAAGATTAATAAATTTTACAGGCAAATCACTTTGTTACCAGCTGCCCGCTGTACTTACACCTGGAGTGACTATAGTGGTATCCCCGCTAAAGTCGTTAATACTGGATCAAGTGAACAAGTTGTTGTCTCTCGATGTTAGTATATAAATATAGTTTAATTCAAAATAAGTTACATCTATATTTAAATAAAAACGTAAATGTTTGTTTGTTCAAAATCTTAAATCTCTGAAAGTTCTGCACCCAATGCTTAAAATAGTTGACACGGCAATGCATTCGAATTAGCTAGTTTTTGTAAAACACCGCCATCTGTCTTTATTTTTAAGCGACTTCAAAAAGAAGGAGGTTCTCAATTCGAATGTATGTTTTATTATATGTCACGCCATATCTTCGCAGACTGTGAATCAATTTTGATGATTATTTTTTTTATTAAATATGTTATATTTCAAGGGTGGTCCCATATAAATTTGGAGAAACAAATCCAGTCCAAGGGTAGCAAATAAATAACTTCTTTTTTAGCTCGTCGGTTTTTACTTTATGTCAAAAGTAATCATTATTTAATCCATTTAACCAGACTGAGCCACAGCAATGCGCAGTGCGATACTGTGCGTGCGTTAGTAATAAATGAAAATTGTCGTTATTAACTTTTTATCTTATCACTGGCATGTTTTGTTCAGTGCACTGCTGTCCCTAAGCACAAGGTTTCTATTAGTCGATGTCGATTATAAATCGAATAAAAAATCGATATCCATTTATTGATTTCATGTCTGTTAAGTGGCGATATCGAATTTGACAGCTAGGCCCATGTCATAATTAACAAAACTAAATAGTCACAAGTCGAATGACTTTGCATTTGTGTTATTTTGTTTGTTTTCTCGCGGATTTGTTATCTAAGCAACGAATAAGCTTTCTAAATGGACTCCGATAATTCTTCTTACCCTATTGACCACGGCCTGAACACGGATCCCGCTCCCACTTCTTACGATAACCTCTGCATGAACTTGGACTCGATATCCACTGTTAACGATGTTCCCAGCTTTCACACCGGCCAGAGTTCTTTCCAGCTCTCAGTAACTCATTCAAAAGCACATTAACGCTGTGTCAATTGTGGTTTAAATGTCACGAAAATACGAAGTCATTTGTTGTTAAAAAACTGTTCTTGTGAAAATAAAAAACCTTTATATCTTAAAAGTCCGGACTTTTTTCCTTAACGATTTCATTTTTTTAATTGCATATTATCATTTCCATATGCTTTTATATGTGTGCAACCATGGCGGAAGTGTCTATGAACGGTGGGCATTCCCCTTTACCTAACTAAATTTAATTACACACCTCGAACGCGAAGCGGAGTTTGAGCTTCACTGTCGACCTATTTCGACAATTATTTTCTCATATCTACCCTTACGAATGTATATGTGCGCAGTAAATTCAGTTAAAATAATGCATTAACCACGCATTTTTAATTTAAAAAATAAGGTCAGAATGTTTGACATTTTTTTAATTAATCTTTCTTCACCATTTGCCTATATTACTTTTTTTTATAGGATAGGGGGATAACGAGCATACGGCTCACCTAATGGTAAGTGACTACCGCCGCCCATGAACAATTGCAACACCAGGGGAATTGCAGGTGCCTTGCCGGCCTTTTAAAAAGGAGTAAGCTCTTTTATTGAAGGTCTCTAAGTCGTATCGGTCTGGAAAAATCGCCGGTGGTAAACTATTCCACAGAGAGGTCATACGCGGAAGAAAACTCCTAATGAAACGTACAGTGGTGGACCGCCAAGCATCCAGATGGTGTGGATGGTATCGGGAGTTTTGCCGCTATGTGCGTTCGTGAAATTTGGCGGCTGGGATTAATCCGAACAATTCCTCAGAGCACTCCCCGTGGTAAATGCGAAAGAAAATGCAACGGGATGCAACATCTCTTCACATCACATTCATCCATTGAATCGAGCCGATCGGAAAGAACTCCGTCGTCGAGGATTTGAGCCGCTCTGCGCTGCATGCTGTAAAATGGAAGGAGCTGACACTGGGGAGTGCCAGCCCAGAAGAGATGGGAATAGTATTCCATGTGAGGCCGAACCTGCACTTTGTAAAGTTCCTGGCGGTGTGCCGGCATGAAATACTGTCCCGCTCTGCTGAGCACGCCTAGCTTTTTAGAGGACAATTTGGCCTTCTCTTCCAAGTGACCACGAAAGTGCACGTCACTCGATTATCGACGCCGAGGATTCCGATACTGGCTGAGGCAACAAGGGCAGTGCCTTGAAATTGAGGAGATACGACAAAGTAGTTCTTTTTAGCGGTAAACGCACAAACTTGTGTCTTCTTAGGATTAAACTGAACTAGATTTAGTCACCCCAATCCGAGACTTTGTTCAGCAAAGACTCGAACCTTCTCTGCAAATTTGGTCGCTTATTGCAAAATAACCCTGTATAATTAGCTCCCCAAAGCGGTTGATTTTGATGGTTTTGCTTGCTCACTTAGCTTGTCAGTACGATCCTGCCACTCGCGAACCTTTCTTCCCAATTATTTGTCAGTTCTCTGACTATTCGACCATCTCATTGCGAATTCAGCGTACTGATTCGTTTGGATATGTCAGTCGCTCTCGGTCTATTGCGGATATATTGTTACGGGGCAATACACCATCGGCCATGATGGACGAATACTAGCGATCACGATCGTGTAGAGGGCATAATCGCTTATAATTCCCCATGATCGGTGATTATCGAGTGTAATGGCCGCTGTGTCGGTTTTGGGACAAACATCAGAAACAGAAACTTTTTTTATTCAATATAGATTATAAATAATACTTATTGAAAGTCACTCTTTTGTATAATGATCACTGGTTTGAAAAACCTCTTGTAAACTGGTTTGAACCTCTGTCCTGGGAAGAACCAGCAAGAAACCCAGCGGGACTTTTTTTTTTTAAATAACAGCTTACAATCATGTATTTTACCCAAATTAACAACATAACAAATTAGAAATAGCTTGGTAGCGATCACCTCATTTCCAGGGGTTATTATCATCTATAAATTTTTTAATATTATAATAATCCTTTTTATAAAAACTTAGTTTAATAAAGTTTTTGAACTTTGAGCAGGTCAAATTTTGTATATTTTCTGGAATTTTGTTGTAAAAACGTATACATGAATTACTGACTCGATGGAGTCGAGTAACTGGTACTACTAGCTTGTGTCTGTTCCTAGTATTTACAGAATGAATATCACTTATTTTTGTAAAACTACTTTTATTTTTGTGTACGTACATTACATTTTCATAAATGTATTGAGAGGCCAAAGTTATTATATTAATTTCCTTTAATTTTTGTCGCAGCGACTCTTTAGGCTTTGAATCATGAATTGCTCTTATGGCCCTCTTCTGTAAAACAAATATAATTTCAACGTCAGCTGCGTGTCCCCATAGCAAAATACCATACGACATTATGCTATGGAAATAGCTAAAGTAAACTAGTCTAGCTGTTTCAACACTAGTTAGACTTCTAATCTTTTTTACGGCATATGCTGCAGAACTAAGTCTGCTTGCTAGTTTTGATATATGGGGGCTCCATTGAAGCTTCGCGTCTAGTGTGATTCCAAGAAAAATGGTGGTATCTACATCAAAGGAAGTTCGGCCATGATCGTGCGCGCGTCTACATGATCGCCGATCACTCAGTTCTTATTTGTCTGCGGTACAGTGAGGACGCGTGCTATTTCGTCAGTTTCTTTTCACGTAATTAATTTATGCGCAATAAAATTTAGGAGACAAAGAAGTCTAATGATGAAACATTTGAATTCATCGTACCAAAATGAACCCTCAATATGTAATACAAAAAATAAATATCATAAAGATAAAAACGTGGGAAGTACCAAACTATCCCAACTAATATTATAAATGCGAATGTGAGTTTGTTGTCAGTCGTTGTTATGAAATTTTGTCATCGGTCGTTGTCAGTGGTACAAGTACCTAATGCTCAACGCACGGTCAGTCAATCTGATCAGTTGGACTGATCAGTTTAACTGGTCATTAAAACGGATGTAAGCCAAAACGATTTCCCAACTCACTGGCTTCAAATTCCAACTTTCAAGATTTCACACTCACGGTCACTTTTTGGATGTACGTCAGTTCAACTGATCAGCTTAACTGACCGTGTATGTCATTCATAACATATCCTACATTTTTTAACAGATTTTAAGTTTAGGTGATAATGGCTACTACCTGCAATCGCCGGCACTGCCAGGTGATACTTTGGATTTTAATTAAAGATATAAATAAATTCTGCAGCAAAAATAAAATTAAAATGTTTCAAATTAAAATAGCAGCAGCTGCTACAAAAATAAACACAATCGTGTTCTATTTCGGTGTATGTTAACTATACACCGTAATAGAACAAGGTTTTTTTTTACGTGGTGGAGCCATGCTGCAGCTATATTAGTAGTATAGTTATAGCACGAATGGGTCGGCTCGACCGGGGAACGACCACGCTCTCACAGAATACCAGCGTAAAATGGCAGCTTGGAACTGCTGTGTTTTGTATGGTGAGTGTAGAGAACCGGAGACCCTTTTACTGGAAAAGAGGCATTCCATCTTAGTCCTCACGGGTGACAACGCATCTGCATTTTAATTCGCAAACGAGGATAGATGTAGATGTCTATGGGCCACAGCAACCACTTACCATCGGGTGGACTGTGTGCTCGTTTGTCACCCTATCCTATAAATAAAGGTAAGCTTGTAGAGCATCTGATTTCGGCGGTCATGTAGACGCGCTTACGATCATGGCCGAACTTCCTTTGATGTTTGTCCGAAAAACCGACACAGCGGCCATTGCGCTCGATCATTACCTACCGATCATGGGCAGTTATAGGCAATTATGCCCTCTACACGACCGTGATCGCTAGAATTCGTCCATCATGGCGGATGGTGTATAGCCCCTATTAGAACCTTTGTTAAAAAAATGTAGAACACTACTGTGTATGTTATGGCCGACACAGACGGTCAGTTAAACTGATCAGTTGAACTAACGTACATCCAAAAACTGACCGTGAGTGTGAAATCTTATGTTGAAATTTTTAACTGAGGGCAACCCATGATATTTAATTTTTGGATTTCATATTGCGGGTTCATTTTGATACAATTTGATGAATTTTAATGTTTCGTCATTAGTCGACTTCGTCTCCGACATTTTATTGTACCTAAACTAATTACCTGAAAAGAAACTATGACAAAATAGCACACGTTCTCACTGTACCGTAAAGAAATAAGAGCTGAGTGATCGGCGATCATGTAGACGCGCGCACGATCATGTCTGAACTTCTTTTGATGTTTGTTTGTCTGAAAAACCGACACAGCGACCATTACGCTCGATCATCACCGATCGTGGGCAATTATAGGCGATTATGCCCTCTACACGATCGGGATCGCTAGTAGTCCATCATGGCCGATGGTGTATAGGCCCCATAAGGTCTGAACAGCACAGGTACAATGAGTATCAACTGCCATACTCCTTTAAATTTTGGAAACAATTTAATGAAGATTATATATATGTTCAATTCAAATCAAATCATTTATTGGCAATTGAAGTGTACATAATTTGTCTTAAATTAACAATGTGCTTACAACTTAGACGCCCTGTTGGGCCCTATACACGATCGGCCATGATGGACGAATACTAGCGATCACGATCGTGTGGAGGGCATGATCGCCTATAATCGCCCATGATCGGTTATGATCGAGCGTAATCGCCGCTGTGTCGGTTTTTCAGACAATCATCAAAGAAAGTTCGGCCATGATCGTGCGCGCGTCTACATGATCGCCGATGCTCTATAAACTTACCTTGTTTTATTTCGGTGTATAATTAACATCCACCTTTTTTGCTTCTTTTTTTCTTCACCACTCTTTTAAAGTGTACGTTTAAATAATGGTTATACATATAAACTAATTAGGTAAATAAATAGCGGCAGCTGCAACTGTTTCAACGTCCATCTCGGACGGATGACAATACAAATATGTAGGATGCACTATCGTGTGGTCAGCCGCGCAATGATTGTGACAATCATGGCCCATTCTGTGGTTGTCCATCATGGCCGATCGTGTATAGGGCCCATAAGATACATATTGGGTATTGGGGAACATATTAAGTCGACTGATGGCTAACCTAATAAATTAGTGTGCACTGGTCGAACGTTGGAGAAACGCGCACGTATGACAAACGCTAATGTAATCGCAGTCCAAGTCATCACTGGCTTTAAAACAATCGGGGCCTATGTTTAGGAGCGTACTTATGGCCTGTAATGATGATGATGATCGTGATGAATGCTAATCATTCTATCTCTTCTAGGGAGACACCATTACAGACAAATAATTTAATTTGTAGATCCCAGCAGCTCATTTATCCGGCGACGTTTCGCTGGCTGCCTGTGACGAGATCTATCACAAGCTGTCCATGCGGGAGCCGCTGCTTAAGTTGCTCTATGTCACTCCAGAGAAGATCAGCAACTCCCCCAAGTTCCAAAGCATGCTGGATACGCTATACTCTAGAGGGAAGATTGCCAGGTAATTCAGAAATCTCTAATGAAATTATCTAAATCAAAGTCTATACAACAGATTTAAACATTATGTTTTACCATTGTTAATCAAAGACTAAAGTATGTTAAAAATAAAATTTTCGGGAATTTAAACAATTGAAGTAATATATAAGCTTTATTATCCCATTGGATTTCAAAATTAGTAAAAATTCAAAGCTATAATATATATTAACTATATACATTATCTGTACAGAAAATACGCGCGATTTTATTTACGAAGATTTTAGAGACTTCAGCATTTCAGAATCTTTCAACATATATCAAATAAAACTCATTGGTTTCACTATCTGTATTATAAGGGAATGTGTAGTTAAGGGGATAACGAAATTAAATGGTTGTAAGTTCGAATCTGCCATTCGACTGCTATCGAAAGCTTACTTGGAGTGTTTAATAATATTCGTGATGTTAGGTGTTGCATGTACTGTCATTATTATTTCAAAATTAATGTGGGGTGTGGGCACCCTAGAAACGATATTGTTTTTACTTATCTTCACGCACAATCCCTGACGGGGTAGACAGAGAGAACAGATCGCCAAGTGTCACGATCCTTACATACCTCTTTCGCTTCTTTCAGATTCATTATCTTCTTCATACATGCACGTCTAGGTATCCGAGTACTCTTGACCCTACCCTCTTCGAGCAATTTGCTCACATGGCCTTCGAAAGTTAGTCTCGGTCTACCTCGACACCTTTTAATATTAACTTTCGCGCTATATATTTTCTTCACCATATTGTTTTTGCACGAACATTTATTACTGCTGCATTTCGAATACAGAACTCGCGATGTACTGATCGTACACTGCAAGATGGAAATGAAACACATATCGCCATTACAAGTACAAATCTATTTTCTCTTTCGACACACTTATATAGTTACAATTATCTATCTCGCTTGCACACCATTTACACTACTTTATTTTTAACTTACTCTTTCGGACGCATATTGTTACCATTACCTTTTACATTAAAATTTACGTTCCGTTTTAACTTTTATTCTATTATCTATTATTTATTATATATTATCTTTACAAAACAGGTTCGTCATAGACGAGGCTCATTGCGTGTCGCAATGGGGGCACGACTTCCGTCCGGACTACAAGCGCTTGTTTATATTACGGGAGCGTTTCCCCACCACCAACATAATGGCGCTGACCGCCACGGCCACACCGCGCGTGCGCATGGACATACTGCACCAGCTGAAGGTCACCAGCTGCAAGTGGTTCCTCTGCAGCTTCAACAGGCCCAACCTCGCATACAGGATATTGGAGAAGAAGCCCAAGTTAGTTAATCAGGAAATTGCCAAAATCATCAAGGAAAAGTTTTTCAGGTTTGTATAGAGATTTGACTTCATTATTTGCATTTCGCCACTTGAGTTACAAACTTGGTCAATTATTTAATAAGGTAGTCGACTGCGTAATTTATGAAATATGAATTATCATGGTAGTAACATTGGTACTTTGCGTGGTGTGGTAACAATTTGTTGTTTCTCGCTATTTTCGTAAAATTGAAGTGATAAACAAACTTAATAATTTCCTCCAGACCGAATTTCGGTCACGGCGGCCAGTCTCAACGGAGACTAGCCATCGGCGCAGGACTGGATTATAGTGCACAAGTGTATGCGCAAGCACAGGTGCACTCTCTATGCCCTCACTATCATAGTCCGATGGGACGGTATACCGACATGACATTTAACAGATTTTCAATTCATTCGGATTACACGCATATTGTACAATTAAAGACGAAATCTCATCATCTAGGCTTTTAAAGTTTTTAAGCCTATTAAAACTATAAATAAGAAATAATATTTTAGTCAGTTACAATTTCAGGGATTCCGGTATAGTTTACTGCTTATCGCGAAAGGAATGTGAAACTTTGACGTTGGATCTACGGAAAGTGGGTATTCAGGCAGCCGCCTATCATGCAGGCCTTACTGACAAGAAGCGGGAATCGGTTCAAGCTAGCTGGGTAGCGGACAAGTTTAAAGTGGTGAGTATAATGCTTTCTTAATTTAATTATTTTTGGTATTAAAATGGATGTGCGTGTGACTTCTTTTTTATTGTATAAAGTCAAAACAAACAAGTACATAGTCCACCTGATTGTAAGTGGATTCGTGGCCCATAGACATACACAGCTATCATCTATTAAAAATCAAAAGGTACGTTGTTGCCTCTGATTACTATAGTGGAATGTCTCGTAACCAGTAAGAAGTATCTCCGGTTCTCTACACTCACCATAGCTGTTTCACGCTGTTATTCTGTGAGAGCGTTGTCCTACTCCGGTTGAGTCGCCACATTCGGGCTACAGCTATGCATAGCTAGCATAGCTGTAGTATGGCTCTACCACGTACAAGAACGAAGATCATGTTTCAGTTTTCAATAAAATTGACTACCCGAAGCTGGGAGTAGCTGGTGTTATTTGTAATAAAAAAAATTGAATTCTGAATCATAACACATTATTGTAAAACTGCTTCCCGTCTGGGGTATCACAGGGTTCTATTATAGGACCTATGTGTTTTGTCCTATATATTAATATCATTTGAACTGTTTTCAACAATTCCTCTAGTCTAATGTTTGCAGAAATGTTATATAAAGAAATAATAACTCTTGATAGACACTGCCAATGATAAGTTCTGACAAGTAATTCAATAGCTCTGATGATAATTACAAGAATGCATAATAAAATGTTTGCTTCGACTTAAGGTAAAATAATGTAAACACACTGACGCTTATTGAGTTGTGTCACTTATTTTTGCGAGCGTAAAGTATCTCTGCTAAATGTCTCATACACAATAACGCTAGAAGCGACTGTCGTTAGCTATTTAGTGCGGGTATTCGTTTTAATAGTTCTCTTAAAACTTTTTCTTCGTGCCTGGAATACATACATTCGATGTACATAGTTTTAAATTGGTAGACAAAGTTTGTTTACATTGTCCATCTCTGCTTAATTTAGGCCTTTACTTTGACCTAAGATATTATTAAAAAATCAAAATATTATGTAAACATTGGTCCCTAGATCTGTGCGACCATTGCTTTTGGTATGGGAGTGGACAAAGCCGATGTGAGATATGTCATTCACCACAGCCTGCCCAAGTCTGTGGAGGGATACTATCAGGAGGCGGGGAGGGCGGGGAGAGACGGGGAACTTGCTACCTGTCTCATGTACTATTCCTATAGTGATGTAATGAGATACAGAAGACTCTTGGACAGTGAGTATTTTAATTTTAATTTTTTGTTTGCTGATTAAATAAACAAATATAACAGTAATTTGAAGTATAATATGTTTTATGAATGTTAAAAAAAAAACTATAGGTTCAAAAAAAACTAGACCTCTATCTGGGAACGGGCTGACGAAACAGTAGGTATTTTTTCTCTTATTATACAAATCCATTTTAAATGTTATAAAAATACGACATATGGTAATCTTAAATTTAATAGTCCAATCATCATGAGACTAAGTTTATAATTACCTTTATAATATAATTTTTTACTATAAATTTTACGGAAAGGGCATTTGCTCTTAAAAATTAAAGATTACAAAAGTATTACGTGTGTATAAGTAAAGGTAAAAAATGAATCTACAGGCCCATCTTCCTTTTACCGACTATTTCAAAAATGTTTGAAAACTACAATTAGATTAACTAAACATCTACATGATAATAAAATAAAAAATACACAATTTTCAGCCAAGTATAGGCATAAGGGTGCGATAGTTGATGATGTCATCACAAATCTAAACAATAAAAAGCAGGTGTAGTTCTGGATTTGAGGTCTGTTTTTGATATGGTTGATCATAAAATATTGATAATAAAACTTCAATACTACGGAATAAAGGTAATAATAATATACTACAGCTATTTAAGTTTTATTTAAAAATAGACAGCAAACGGAAGTGTACTGAAGATAAGTATGAAAAGACGTATAAATCTGAATTATATAAAATTAATAGAGGAATGCCACAAGGCTCTATTTTGGGACGAATCTGTTTCATCATATTTATGATTTGATCCCCTTCATGCACAACTCTTTACCGGATGTCCAGCTTGTAGTATTTGCGGACGATACAAATGCGTTGATATCGGCACAAAACACAAGTAAACTAAATAAAAGACTGAACAAAGCTCTATTAGTATTTTTTCAGTGTTTTAATTCAAATAACCTTATGCAAGAAAAACTAAAGCCATAATGTGTACCCTTTGTACTGTGTATTTTTATTGGCATATCACAACTGATTACTAACTACAGTGTGACTGACAACCTAATCCATAGTGTGGCCACTAATTCTTAATATCGGAAGTCATTTAAATGTTTGAGTAAAATAATTAGACAGGAAATAAGAACTAAAATAAATAATGATTAGTACACGTGTGGAGTCGTAAGAGGCGACCTTGAGAAATGTTAGAAAAATCTAATGGCTTCCGATATATGTAAGGCGGTTCCGATTTAACCATCTCGTTTACACCAAATGTAAAATACCCACACCGGTGACGGACAGAACCGTGACGTCAAAGATGTGAGACGTCTGGTATTGCGATCTTTAATCCGCCTAATCTAAAGCAATTGCAACTGCAGAAAGATGATGATTAATAACGTGAAATATATAATAAAACGCTAACGCTTCATTTGTCAGTGGAACGCAACGCGAGTACGGAGGTGAAGAGGGTCCACATTGAGAATCTGCTCCGAATGGTGGAGGTGTGCGAGAGTGTGACGGAGTGCCGGCGCGCGCAGGTGCTGGCCTACCTCGGCGAGCGCTTCCTGCGCGACGCCTGCGCGCGCGACCCGCGCACCGCCTGCGACAACTGCCTCGCCGCGCACCACTACACGGTACGTGACACGTGACGCGTGACGCGTGACGCGTGACGCGTGACGCGTGACACGTGACGCAGTGCCGGCGCGCGCAGGTGCTGGCCTACCTCGGCGAGCGCTTCCTGCGCGACGCCTGCGCGCGCGACCCGCGCACCGCCTGCGACAACTGCCTCGCCGCGCACCACTACACGGTACGTGACACGTGACGCGTGACGCGTGACGCGTGACGCGTGACGCGTGACACGTGACGCAGTGCCGGCGCGCGCAGGTGCTGGCCTACCTCGGCGAGCGCTTCCTGCGCGACGCCTGCGCGCGCGACCCGCGCACCGCCTGCGACAACTGCCTCGCCGCGCACCACTACACGGTACGTGACACGTGACGCGTGACGCGTGACGCGTGACGCGTGACGCGTGACACGTGACGCAGTGCCGGCGCGCGCAGGTGCTGGCCTACCTCGGCGAGCGCTTCCTGCGCGACGCCTGCGCGCGCGACCCGCGCACCGCCTGCGACAACTGCCTCGCCGCGCACCACTACACGGTACGTGACACGTGACGCGTGACGCGTGACGCGTGACGCGTGACGCGTGACACGTGACGCAGTGCCGGCGCGCGCAGGTGCTGGCCTACCTCGGCGAGCGCTTCCTGCGCGACGCCTGCGCGCGCGACCCGCGCACCGCCTGCGACAACTGCCTCGCCGCGCACCACTACACGGTACGTGACACGTGACGCGTGACGCGTGACGCGTGACACGTGACGCGTGACGCGTGACACGTGACGCAGTGCCGGCGCGTGGTAATGCAGTATTTTAACTGATTTTACTGCACACGCACACATTCGTAAGGGTCGATCAGTAGGCAAACACGTTGTTGTCCATAAATCACATTCAATTTGGGATAATTTCAAGTAAAATTATGAAGACTTATTTACTCGTATTTTCAAAAACTGCAATAACGGTTTATCATGATTTATATATTTGAAATTATATTTAAAATTTGGCTATTCTTTGAAAAATAACCTTGTTTATGTGAGCAAATGGGAAGTGGTTATCTGTTACCGCAGCCAGTGGACGTGACGGAGGAGTGCAAGCTGATCGTGCGGTGCGTGCGCAGCCTGGGCGCGCGCGGCGGCTTCACGCTGCTGCAGCTGGCCGACGTGCTGCGCGGCTCCAACCAGCAGCGCCTGGCCGGCCTGCGCGACGCGCCCGTGCACGGCAGGTCAGCGCTCCAACCCTGGATACGCTCTACGTGACCCCCACCCCTGGATACGCTCTGCGTGACCCCCACCCCTAGATACGCTCTGCGTGACCCCCACTCATGGATACGCTTGACGTAACCCCCACCCCTGGATACGCTCTACATGACCCCCACTCCTGGATACGCTTGACGCGACCCCCACACCTGGATACGCTTGACTTGATTACCACCCCTGGATTTGCTTGACGTAACCCCACCCCTGAATACGCTTGACATTGCCCCACCCTTGTATACCCATGATATGACCCCCCCACCCCTGCATATGCTTAACGCTACCTCCACCCTAGCCCTTGCAAGGCTTGACGTGACCCCCACGAACCCTACCCCCAGCGCTGGACGTGACGCCCTTCTTACCGCTTGACGTAACCCCCACCACAGCTCTGGATGTGATACCTCCCCCCATATCCAAAGCTGTGCGTGACCCCCACCCTACCGCTGGATGTGACCCCAACATCAGTGCTGGACATGACACCCCATACCCAGCGCTGGATGTGAACCCCACCCCACCGCTGGACGTGACCCCAACCCCACCGCTTGGCGTGACCCCCAACCCCACCGCTGGACGTGATCACCAACCCCATATTGTAGAATTTTAGACCCACGTCCTAAATTCTTTAAATGGAGGTCCACATCCACAGACCACCTGATTTTATCTCGCTTAGTTATAATTATTTTAACTCCCGATGTTTCGGTTGGTTTGCAGCACCCAGTCACCTTATGGCCATGGATGCTGAAAATCTCCCGAAATGTCGACAAAATTATGTCATCGTCGCGCCGCGCTAGAAGAAAGAAAAAAAAGTCATACTTATATACACATTTTTTTTTTAATAAACGTTACCCCGACATTAGGATTTTCTCCTGTGTCGTGGAGGCAGTTTACAAACATAAATTGCACAAGGACAAACATCCAGACCCGGAACAATTATTTGTAGGCCATACAAATACTTGTTCCGTGCGGGATTCGAACCCGCGGTCCCCACCGCACCCAGCGCAACAACTGATTGGTAAGCCACTGCGCCTCGGAGCCGTCATTCCGTGACGGCTCCGTGGCGCAGTGACATTCAAACATTTTTCCTTAAATATAAGTACTAGCTTACCAAGTTCTGCACCTGTTGAACGGCTATTTTCGTTCGGTGGAATCATTATGCGGCCACATAGACGGAATATGAAAGATGAACTCTTTAAACAGTAATTAATATTAAAATCAGTGAAATAAGGTAGTTTATTTGAAAAACCTATTTTGAAAATACGTATTTTTGCATTGTTTGTATTTAAATACTTTTTTTAAAAAATAACCGAACATTTGCATGTTGAATTTATTATTTTCTGGTTCGGAGTAACCTTTATTGCTAGCTCTATTGCAACACGAGGCAAGTGTGACAGTGGCGCAAGTGTAACATATATATTGTAATGTGATAGTGATGATCTCTATATTGCATCTTTATGCCTTCCACTATGGTTCAGTATATGATTGTTAATTTCTCGATCTAAGTGACGAGAAAAGAAGATAGTGATGGTTTTTCTTTGTCCCCAATCAGATGCAAGTCTTGGGAGCGTGGTGGTGCCCAGCGGCTGTTGAGGCAGCTAGTGGTGCGTGGGATTCTGGGGGAGCGCCTCGTCGTCAACAACGACATCGCCACCGCATATCTGCAGCTCGGACCCAACGTTGACAAGTTAGTTATAATTAATATTGACGAGTATTCGCAAAATTAACCGTGTAGTAGCAGTGTAAGAATATCCACTACCCCATATCACTTCATGAGTGCTGTAAGACTCGACAGGGGGCAACAAATACATTACCACCATACATACCACGCTCTCACAGAAAAATGTAAAATAGCAGCTTGACACTGCTGTGTGTCGTATGGTGAGTGTAGAGAACCGGAGACCTTTTTTACTGGAAAACAGGCATTCCATCTTAGTCCTCACGGGTGACAACGCATCTGCATTTTGATCCGCAAACGAGGATAGATGTAGATGTCTAATGTCTATGGGCCACAGCAACCACTTAGCATCAGGTGGACTGTGTGCTCGTTTGTCACCCTATCCTATAAAAAAAAACTAAGACTAAAACTGAAACAGGAAATGGGCGGCATAATTTTTAGTTGTTATCAGGAAAATGATAACAACTAAAAATTATAAAAACTGTGGTTGCCAACCCGCTTGCCAAGCGTGATAACTATGGCAAAACTATTTGGGAGGCCTATGTTCAGCAGTGGACTTTTAGGGGCTGTAATGGATGGATGAATGTTGACGATTATTCGCAAAATTAACCGTGTATTGGCGGTGTAAGAATATCCACTATATCCGCTATCACCAATATCCACTATCACCCTATAGGTGTCATAAGAGGCGACAGAAGGAAACTAAGCCAAGAGGTAGCCCGCAGCGTCGTTCTGATAACAGCTGGAAAACAGCTGCGTTGCAACTAAGGCAAATAACCCCCTATAAATCAATTTTTGGGGAGGCCTCCTATGTTCAGCAGTGGACGTTTAACGTAATGGTTAGTCGGAACATTGTCAAAGTTAATTGACAATTACAGTAATAGAACGAAGTAAGTTTTCTTGATCGAGTGTATGTATGTATGTTTATTTCTTCGGCATGTTCTGTAGCCTAAATGGCTAAATGGATTTGACATAATATGGTATGTCGTTAGATTCGTCGTAGTTGTGAAATTATAAAAAAATCTCTTAATTATAATTTATATTAGACGGCATATTCATTTTCATCAAATCTGATAGTATCGTAGTTGGAAGTTTTTTTTTAATGAAATCAATTGTTGTAGACTGATGTCGGGGGGTCTCCGCATAGTGTTCCCGATGAAGAACGAGCGCAAGTCCAGCCTGGTGGCGCCCGTGGCGTCCAGCTCTGGAGTGGACAACACCTCAATAAACGCCCTCATCAAGAGGATCGAGGAGCGGTGCTACGCTGACCTGGTGGAGGCTTGCCGGTAAGAACATTAAATTGCTATTATCATCACCAAGTTCGAAAGTCCAAGGACATGGACAAATCGCGTAGTCGGCAGAATACGTTCCAATCGAATCTGCGCTCACCGACCCACCTGCCCAGTATGGTGGGGACAGACATAACTTTCGAAAACACGTCGGCTGGCACATTATTAGAAAGTTCAATCTCCAACCGTGGACTAAAAACCGTTTAATAAAAATATTTTCTTACTTATAATTTGGTAGGATATATATTTATTTCTTTCTTTTTTTACAATGCTGCATCGCCTCTTATATGTTTACCCAAAGACAATATAATCACTACATTTAAGAGGCGGGATTTCCTTAGGAAAAGTAAATCTATGAGAGGACGCCAAGCTACTCTACTGTAATTGTTGTGGTATTCAACACCTTTTGATGTAAATGTTACTTAAAATACTGTTTATGCACAAAATGTTTATTATATTGTTATAATATTATTGTTACAATGTTTATAAATGTTATATGTTTATAAATGTTATGTATGTGAGCACACACGAGACAATGTTGGCGTCCGTACATGTACTGACTTAAATAAAAACTTTAAAGTAAAATGCCTACGCGTACATAATGTGTTCGGTGTAAACTGAACATCTTCCCGCACAACAAGGGAGATAAACTAAAAATACATAAAAAAGTAAAATTATTTGAGAAAAGTTAGGTATAAAATTATTGTTCATCGCGTTTAAGAATGAGAGTTCGCAATATAGGAGATGTTGGTCGGTGTTGAGTGTTGAACGCGTTCGGGACCGCGGGTGAGGACGCACGCTCGCGCGTCGCGGTGCTGGCGGCGACGGGTTGCGTTCTCGGGGCGGGCACTGCAGCGGCGCGCTGCGCTCTCGGGGTTCGGGACCGCGGGTGAGGACGCACGCTCGCGCGTCGCGGTGCTGGCGGCGACGGGTTGCGTTCTCGGGGCGGGCACTGCAGCGGCGCGCTGCGCTCTCGGGGTTCGGGACCGCGGGTGAGGACGCACGCTCGCGCGTCGCGGTGCTGGCGGCGACGGGTTGCGTTCTCGGGGCGGGCACTGCAGCGGCGCGCTGCGCTCTCGGGGTTCGGGACCGCGGGTGAGGACGCACGCTCGCGCGTCGCGGTGCTGGCGGCGACGGGTTGCGTTCTCGGGGCGGGCACTGCAGCGGCGCGCTGCGCTCTCGGGGTTCGGGACCGCGGGTGAGGACGCACGCTCGCGCGTCGCGGTGCTGGCGGCGACGGGTTGCGTTCTCGGGGCGGGCACTGCAGCGGCGCGCTGCGCTCTCGGGGTTCGGGACCGCGGGTGAGGACGCACGCTCGCGCGTCGCGGTGCTGGCGGCGACGGGTTGCGTTCTCGGGGCGGGCACTGCAGCGGCGCGCTGCGCTCTCGGGGTTCGGGACCGCGGGTGAGGACGCACGCTCGCGCGTCGCGGTGCTGGCGGCGACGGGTTGCGTTCTCGGGGCGGGCACTGCAGCGGCGCGCTGCGCTCTCGGGGTTCGGGACCGCGGGTGAGGACGCACGCTCGCGCGTCGCGGTGCTGGCGGCGACGGGTTGCGTTCTCGGGGCGGGCACTGCAGCGGCGCGCTGCGCTCTCGGGGTTCGGGACCGCGGGTGAGGACGCACGCTCGCGCGTCGCGGTGCTGGCGGCGACGGGTTGCGTTCTCGGGGCGGGCACTGCAGCGGCGCGCTGCGCTCTCGGGGTTCGGGACCGCGGGTGAGGACGCACGCTCGCGCGTCGCGGTGCTGGCGGCGACGGGTTGCGTTCTCGGGGCGGGCACTGCAGCGGCGCGCTGCGCTCTCGGGGTTCGGGACCGCGGGTGAGGACGCACGCTCGGTGCTGGCGGCGACGGGTTGCGTTCTCGGGGCGGGCACTGCAGCGGCGCGCTGCGCTCTCGGGGTTCGGGACCGCGGGTGAGGACGCACGCTCGCGCGTCGCGGTGCTGGCGGCGACGGGTTGCGTTCTCGGGGCGGGCACTGCAGCGGCGCGCTGCGCTCTCGGGGTTCGGGACCGCGGGTGAGGACGCACGCTCGCGCGTCGCGGTGCTGGCGGCGACGGGTTGCGTTCTCGGGGCGGGCACTGCAGCGGCGCGCTGCGCTCTCGGGGTTCGGGACCGCGGGTGAGGACGCACGCTCGCGCGTCGCGGTGCTGGCGGCGACGGGTTGCGTTCTCGGGGCGGGCACTGCAGCGGCGCGCTGCGCTCTCGGGGTTCGGGACCGCGGGTGAGGACGCACGCTCGCGCGTCGCGGTGCTGGCGGCGACGGGTTGCGTTCTCGGGGCGGGCACTGCAGCGGCGCGCTGCGCTCTCGGGGTTCGGGACCGCGGGTGAGGACGCACGCTCGCGCGTCGCGGTGCTGGCGGCGACGGGTTGCGTTCTCGGGGCGGGCACTGCAGCGGCGCGCTGCGCTCTCGGGGTTCGGGACCGCGGGTGAGGACGCACGCTCGGTGCTGGCGGCGACGGGTTGCGTTCTCGGGGCGGGCACTGCAGCGGCGCGCTGCGCTCTCGGGGCGGCCAGCGCAGCCACAGGAGCGGAGCTTAGACCTTCCGTGGTTATGTTATCGAGGCTAATACTTGAAGTGATAGCCGTGTTTCTTCTTTGTCGTAGTCGTTTGCAGGCAAGGCATATAGCAGCTATCACAGCCACTCCCACCAGGATGTAAATCGCGACGTAATGATGTATGTCATGGAATGTTATGTTTTCAGCGATCACATTTTGGGATTTTAGGTGTTTGATGTTTTCGTTCAAGGTGGTTAGGTTGGCTTGGAAACTGTTAGCGTCTTTTTCCAACTCTCCTGTTTCTGGGATAGAGAGCTTGATAATTTGGTTAATAGCAGCGATTTCAGGCGTATAAATTTCAGGTCCGGTTTTCAATTCACTCGTAAATATTTTGTGCGTATAGATTGATAATTCTTCACTTTTGATTGAGCAACCGGGTTCCAGCACAATGACCCCGGCGTCTCTCAGCCGTTCCACGGTAACTTGATCACCGCAAAAAATTCTTACGTTGCATTTGTCGCACGTTGTAAATAAGTAATTGTTCGCTTTATTTAATTGAATAAACATGTTACTGCACCCAGCGATGTTTATTTGGCACTGATTTGTGTAATTATTCTTCAAACACAGATCTTCATCTGAATTTCTTTGGTATATGGGGTGTTTGAGGTGGCATAAATGTGCTGAAAAATCGTACATAATACACTCTTGTAAATCGATAGATGTCATTGGGATGTAGATATCCTTTTCTAAATTAATTGCAATGTAATCTGCAATCGGTTTAATGTTCACAAAATTGTTGGTCCGTTTATGAGGAATCGGTATAACTCTGTATAGGTTGTAATTATCTCGGCTGACCAATGGTAATCTGATTTCAAAAATCAAGTACTTATTAGTCATCTTTGTTTTCACTTGAAGAAACTGATATATTTTTTGAAAATCTGATTGTATGTTTGATATAGGTAGAGTCAAGTCTTTAGGTATTTGTCCAGATATTGTGTTCAGTTCATTTCTCAACTGAGTAGGGCTTATGAGATGAACATCGAACCTTCCATGATATATATCGGTGATAGCGTCTGTCATCATGTTTTGTATGCTTTTCAAATTCAGCAGTAAATTATTCGCTATGACAGACATAGCCAAAAATTGGTTGATGTTATAAAGTTTTTCCAATTCTGTTTTTACTTTGTTTATGTTGCTGTCTAAAGCACTAATCTGTTTGTTGATAATCTTGTGTTGTTTTCTCATAACTTCTTCCATTCTTTTCATCATGTTGTATTCCGCTTCGATAATAGACGTTTGATTCTTGAACAGGGAAGCCAAATGATGTTCATTCTGTCTGACGAGTGTGATATCTCGCTCATACTTTTCTGCGAAATGGTCGTCGAGTACTCCGAAGAGACTATTCGCGATATACCCGACACCATTGATAAGCCCTCGTTTCTGTCTGTCGTGCTCGGTTTGTTTACCTAGCAACATGCGGTTGTAGTACTCGAGTTCACTGGTACTATGACGTAACTGCAATAGCATCGCATCACAATGACCGTCACCCTTCATTGTTTTACATATGTTTTCCATGTGTTTTTGATATTTGTCAAGTGCTTCGGAGCCTTCCCAAAATGGTTGCATGTTGTAGTAAATTATGAGCTTCCAGTTGTCTCGAATAAGTTGGATGTTGGAAATAGCGTCGAAATACAAAGATTGATTAAGTTGCTGAATAGTATAAGCACCCTGCGTAGGTATGATTATACTCAAGAAAAATAGCAATGCAGCACAAATTGACAGCAGACTTGTTTTAGCTGTTATCTGGTGTTTTCTGAGTTCAGGTTCCTGGTTTCCTCGCAGTGGCAGTATGGATAATTTGGTAACTGGCCGTTTTAAAATTCCGTTTTTTGTTTTCAAGGAGACAACTCGAACGAAACCATCTTTTCCTGGGTGTAAATGTATAACTCGACCTGTCAACCATTTTCCAGCAGGTAAGTTATCTTCTTGAATTGTCACCAATTGACCGACTTGAATGTTAGATGTCGACTGCTTCCATTTGTTTCGAACGGTAAGTTGTGTAAGGTATTTTTTGAAAATCTGATTGTATGTTGAAGATAGGAATATCAAGCTTTGGTGTAAATTGTTCCTGATGAGCTGTTGACCATATTTTCTTGTTGATTGCCTTCTTTATGTCACTAAAGCTTCTCTCATGGACGGAAAATTCTTGTTCGTATGCTACGTTAGTACCCTCCAGCTCGCTGTCGAGCTCCCAATGAAGGGAGTCGATACGGTTCCATCTAACACTCAAGGTCTTCAGAGCATCTTCTAATTCCCAGTTATCGGTTAACAAATCCAAGTCAATGTTTGCTAACGTTCGCTTAAAAGCTCTAAAATTGCTACTTTGCTTACGCAACATCTCATCCAGCTTGCTGTTAACTTGCTGACGACGTTGATGGCGGGGGGTTGAAATTTGATGGTTTTATGATCGGAGTAGAGGGTCTTGATTTGTCTTCAGTTGGTAAGAAACTTTGTATGTAGTCTTTTGTTTTTGTATAAAAATCAAGAACTTGTCCGTATTGATTCTGTACAATGTAGGAATGGTTTTCATCACACAACTCACGTACCTGGAGGTGAAGGTTGTGAAATTCCTGCCAGTAAGTATCCAAAGTCTCCAGTCGTTTTTTGATATGAGCAGCAGTCCTACGGTCGGCGCCGTCCTTTTTGAAGTTGCTGAGCAGCTGCTCCATACCAGAAACCATCTGTTGTTGATTTGCTTGTAAATCTTCCATGATGTTGTTGTTGATAGGTATTCGCTAAGTGTTAAGTGAACTGATCGCTTCCTGTTTGCGGTCCGTGTGACGATGAACTTCCAGCGATATATTATGCGCCTTCTCAATCTGCCTGGTGAGACCCGCTTCTGGGAGGCCAGACAAACCGATTCGCTATCACCGAAAAAATCACAATCACACTTCACTCTCGAAGGACCAAAAAGATGTTGTGGTATTCAACACCTTTTGATGTAAATGTTACTTAAAATACTGTTTATGCACAAAATGTTTATTATATTGTTATAATATTATTGTTACAATGTTTATAAATGTTATATGTTTATAAATGTTATGTATGTGAGCACACACGAGACAATGTTGGCGTCCGTACATGTACTGACTTAAATAAAAACTTTAAAGTAAAATGCCTACGCGTACATAATGTGTTCGGTGTAAACTGAACAGTAATCTATGAAAGGACGACAAGCTACTCTACCAACATCAAGATATGATATTTTAAATTTTGACACAGTGCTGACAATATAGTCTAATTATAATAGTGCTGTAAATATCTATCCTCGAATAATTTTATCGATATAACGTTTATCGATAAATTGTTTATAACAAACAAATTTTACAAATAATTATAGCCAATAACTAATTCACTAATTGTATTTGATAAAGATAAACATTTTAATCAATTTATAATTGCATTAGAGCCTTCTCACTAAATATGCATCAAAAATTATTGTTATACTTTTTATTGTTACAGCCAATACACGGCTTTTCGGAAATCTGAAATTAGAAAAGTATTTTAATCGTGTTTATTATGTACCTATAAAGAAAGCTTTATTTTAATGTTATTTTGGACATTGATATGGGTTAGGAATACAAAGGATCTGAACTATGATTATAATAATCATTAGAGAAATTATGTTATTATTAGTATATAGAGCTAGTCTAATTCGGGGAAAACCCTAACGTGAGGCGCAGGGCACGTGGTGTGTCGCCCACGCCGCCCGCTTCACGTTACACCAATTGACACAAGTTTTGTTAAAATAGTGTTTTCTTATCGAAATATTACATACCAATAAAAAAATATTGTATTTCTTAAATTGCTTCCGTGAATCGTTTTTGCAGCTTGGCACTGCATATTTCACCATGGTAACTTAAAATTCAAATAAATACCGTCGAGGGAAATAATTTACTCGCGTGACTTTTTGTGAATAATAACGTCGCCCTTGCTATTTCGAGACTGTTCACACCCGTGTTTACTGTTTTGAGTTGCTAACGCGCGCTCTATAGCTTGCATACAAATAATGTAAGCTCTCAGTATATTAACGAAAATTTAATATATGTTCACAAAAACGACAGTAGTATTAGTAAAAAAAAAATAACGATTGGCCCTACAGGCCATCCCTGAAACTTCATTTTAATTTCAAATGTAATTGATGTTGTTTTTTGAGTTTAAGATCTGATTAGATTTTGAAATCGAACGATACCTGACAGACAGAACAAATTTTTGAGACACAACTAGTGTCTCAAAAATCGCGCGCGCGCACACAAACGCAAACGCACGCAAACGCACACAAACGCAAACGAAAACGCGCACAAATGCAAACACAAACGCACACAAACGCACATGCGCACTCACACATGCGCACTCACACATGCGCGCGCACACTCACACACACACACACACACACACATACGCACATACGCACACACGCACACACACTCACGCACGTACGCACGCACGCACGTACGCACGCACGCGCGCATACGCGCACACACATGCACACACGCACACACACACACAAGCACGCACGCTCGCACGCACGCACGTACGCACTCACGTACGCGCGTACGCAAAAATGAACACACACACACATACACATAGGCGCTCGCGCACACGTACGCACGCACGCAAGCACGTACGCACGCACGCGCGCACGCAAGCACGTACGCACGCACGCGCGCACACGCGTACACACACACACACACACACACACACACACACACACACACACACACACACACACACACACACACACGCAAACGCACGCACATAATAGAATCGGCTTAAGGTCCGAATCTTCCTGCTGTGCATGTTGTAGGCTGTCCTTCCACTCATTGCTGAGCTGGTCTATCCTGATCATCCTCACAGATACCACTTCCTTACCCTCTTGCCTAGTACAATGCTTGCAATCTTCAGGGCAAGGTCTTCTTGACAATGCATCTGCATTGCCGTGAGTTTTCCCGCTGCGATGTTCGATCACAAAATCGTATTCCTGCAGTAGTTCAATCCATCTCGCAACTTGTCCTTCCGGATTTGCTGAACTGCAATAGCCATTTCAATGCAGCATGGTCAGTTCGTAAGTGAAATTTCCGCCCCGGAAGATATTTGCTAAAATGCTGGAAGGACTTTACCACAGCAAGCAATTCCCGTATTGTGACACAATAGTTCCTTTCCGGCTTTGACAATGACTTGCTGAAGTACGCTATCACAATCTCTTGATCACCATTCCGTTGAAACAACACGCCGCCAAGTCCTATATCACTTGCGTCTGTGTCAACTATGAATTCCTTGCCCGCATCAGGGTACCCCAAAATAGGTGTTTTGCACAGACGGTTCTTGAGCTCCTGGAATGCAATATTGCAACTTTCATCCCAGCAGAAATGTCGCTTCTCTTCGGTTAGCCTGTGCAGAGGTTTGGCTATATCTGAAAAGTTCTTCACAAATCACCGATAATAAGAGCACAAACCCAAAAATGCTCTAACCTGTGTCTTGTTTTTGGAACCGGCCAATCCTTGACAGCGGCAATTTTCTCTGGATCCTTGCGGATACCTTCTTCCGACACTACATACCCCAAAAAGCTAACTTGCCGTTTGAATAGTGAGCACTTCTTCGGACTTAACTTGAGGTTGGCACTCTGGATCTTCATTAGCACGCGTTCCAAGTTTTGAAGGTGTTCCTCAAACGTACGGCCTACGATGATGATGTCATCCAAGTAGACCAGACAGGCATCCCATCCCGGCCGACAAACTGGCATACAGTTTGGCAAAGTTTGAAATGTAAATTATGTAACACTCTTTCTATGAATAAATAAATAAAATAAAAAAATCTCCAATTAACCCGGTAAGTACAAGCTCCATCAACCTTTCAAACGTTGCTGGAGCATTGCACAATTCAAACGGTATGACTTTAAATTGCCACAGACCCTTTCCTGTGGAGAATGCAGTTTTCTTCTTGTCCTTAGGGTTAATTTCAACCTGCCAGTAGCCACTTTTCAGGTCCAGCGTACTAAACCACTTTACGCCTGTAAGCATGTCCAGCGTGTCATCAATTCTTGGCAAGGGATAGCTGTCCTTCTTCGTAACGTCGTTCAGGCGGCGGTAGTCAACACAAAACCGCATGCTGCCGTCCTTCTTCTTTACCAGCACCACAGGTGAACACCATGGACTAGATGAAGGTTCAATAACACCAGCCTTCACCATTCCCTCAATCATGGTTTCCACTTCCTTTTCACGTGCTACAGGCAATCTCCTTGGCCGCTGACGAATAAGCAAATCTTCTCCTGTGTTTATTTTGTGTTGAACTAAGCTAGTCTTTCCTATGTCAGCTTCGTTTGACGAGAAAACATTGGCGTACTTGAGTAACAACTTCTTCGCCTTGATCATTTCATTCGGGGAAAGAACGCTGCGACAGTCTTCTAAAAGTGTGGTCACTCTCGTTTGTCCATCCTTGCTGGGGGTCCCGGTCGATAGATATTCGCACCGACGCAACCAATCCACTTCCTCACTAGTACCAACCAATGTGCCTTTTTCTATAATTTGTTACTGATCACAAAGGTTCAGCACACGTACTCCTGAGATGTCGGCGGTTCTGACCAAGGTTCGAGCCACTTTCCATGGAAGGTCATTGTCTACCCTTTCCACGAGTACACAACGAAGAGTTTGCTCAGGATTCCGTGGAAGTCTAACCGGCACAATCGTTTCCGATCTCGGGGGAAGAACAATCTTCTTAAGGCTGTACACATTCCCTGGTAACGCCCCTTCCACGAAAAGTTCCTCTTGTCCACATTTCAAAACACCTTGCTTAACGTCGATCTCACAACAATTCTTCCTCATAAAGTCTAGGCCCAGGATGCAGTCGTCCATTATATCAGCCACGATGACATTATGCAGGTAGATCATCTTGCCTAGCTTCAACTCCATCTCCTTCTCTCCTCGGACGGGTATGCGCTGACCGGTGGCTGTCACCAAATTAATGCGTTCTCGGTTGTATGCGGAGTCCCCAAGGAACCGACTTATAAGTTGGGAACTGACAACCGTGCGAGAGGCTCCAGTGTCTATGGTCAGTTTACACGGCGTTCCGTTGACTTCGCCCTTGATGATTAGGCTGTTCCCATCATGGGTTTGTGAGATCAAAATTCTTGGGGCTCTTTTAACATCAGCCAGCACCCGCCAGTTTCCCTGCTGCTGCTGGGCGGTGCTGTCAGCCATACTACCCTCTCGATATCGATCACCTTCCCTTTCTACAGTTCGTTTAGGGCAGCTGGATCGAAGATGGCCCCTTTCCCCACAGCCGTAGCACCTAGGGCTGTAGCCCTTATTGCGGTCTTGAACTATAGCTGCTGCAACCTCCCTGACGCGGTGGGAACGATGATCCTGCCGCACGGCTTCCACCTCCAGTGCATGGGCCAAGGCGTCCTTAAGCGTCTCGTGGTGCCCGAGCCTCACAGCAGCTCTGACTTCAAGGTCGCGGATGCCGTCGATGAATGTCTGCACCAGGTTCCCTATAATGAGCGCAGGTACAGACTGGTACGCTTTTCGAACCAGCTTCTCCACCTCAAGGGCCCACTGCTGCAGGTTTTCGTTACTGCGTTGGACGCGATCTTTGAGCTGCGCACGAAAGACGTGTTCCAGGTGAGCATCGCCATATCTCGCCCCCAATGCCTCAAGGAGCTGCTCGTAAGTCACTTCCTTACCGAGAGCTTCCAGAACAGTTAATGCCTGGTCGCGTAGGCCTAGGGTGAGAGCAGTCATGGCCTGACTTTTATTCCAGCCGTTCGCTTTCATGACAGCCTCGAACTGGATTTTGTAGGCCGATCAGGAAGAACTCCCGTCGAACGGCGGCACTTTGAATCCACGTAGCGAAGGTGTTGTAGCTACTACGGGAGCTGTAATTCCATCCCCAAGTTTGAGGTCGTCCAGCGTTTTCTTCACGTCAGCCATCACGTTGTCAACCCGATTGTTCACTTGGTCGATTCGGGTTTCAGCTTCCGACAGGCGGTTGTCATGTTGAGCAACCCTATCCTTTACCTCCCTTATCTCTTTCCCGAAAGTAGCGCGAAGGTCCTTCCTGAGGAGCATCTGCTCTTCCATACCGTGCTGCAGCTGCTCTTCCAACCGACGGGCCTGTTCATCCTGTCGGCGGGCTTGCTCCTGCAGCATCATCATCAGAGCACCTAAGTCAGGTGCTGCAGATGCAGGAGCTGCTGACGGGCCAGCCTCCGTGGTCGGCAGCTGGCCCTCCGACGTCTGCGATGTTGCACCACCAAATCGTCTCTGGTCCGTATCCAACTGGCGTTGACTTCGGGTACGGATACCCTCCATGTCGTCCTTTGGTAAAATCGGCATGATTTGATCCCACTTCTGACACCAATTGTTACGAGCTTGGGGTTCGAGACAATTAAAAACTGCCGATTGAATTACCAAAATTGACACTTTAATTACACAACACTAATTACAATCTAAAATCACACTAATAATACAGTTCGCCGTTATTTCGCTTCGAAGTATTCTCTTGTATCGCCAATTCAATACTGCCCTGGTCGTGGTCTATACCGGCTTTATATAGGGCCTCAGACAGTTTCCAGAACCTTCCACTGTAGCGACATCTAGAATGTTCGAGCACATATCGGTACCGAAATTTCTGGAAGGATCTTGACTCTCCTAGTTCCGCTACTCGACACTAGAGGGCGCTAGTGTAACTAGTGTTGCCATGTACAAGACATTAATAGTGGCGCGCAACAATATCTTATTAGCTTATTACTTTATAGTTCATTTACAAGTACCTGCCGTTCTTTATAAGTTCATGTATTGTGTTGTGTATGTATTGATTAACTTGTTATTTTTCATGATAAGTGAATTGTGTTCTTTTTGAGGAATAAATGTCTTAAACCGTAAAATGTCCGTGGCATAGTGAGATGGGTGCAGCTCGTGGGGCGTCATTGGCGGCGGTGTTCCCGCAGGCGGCGCTCAAGGCGATGTCGGTGCGCCTGCCCGAGCGCGCCGACGACATGCTGGCGCTGCCGCACGTCACGCGCGCCAACTACGACAAGTACGGCGCCGGCCTGCTCGCCATCACCGCGGCGTACGCAGTCGAGAAGATGGGTGAGTCGTGCACACACGCACACGTACACACGTACACGCACGCGCGCCAACTACGACAAGTACGGCGCCGGCCTGCTCGCCATCACCGCGGCGTACGCGGTCGAGAAGATGGGTGAGTCGTGCACACACGCACACGTACACACGTACACGCACGCGCGCCACCTACGACAAGTACGGCGCCGGCCTGCTCGCCATCACCGCGGCGTACGCGGTCGAGAAGATGGGTGAGTCGTGCACACACGCACACGTACACACGTACACACGTACACGCACGCGCGCCAACTACGACAAGTACGGCGCCGGCCTGCTCGCCATCACCGCGGCGTACGCGGTCGAGAAGATGGGTGAGTGGCGCACACACGCACACGTACACACGTACACACGTACACGCACGCGCGCCAACTACGACAAGTACGGCGCCGGCCTGCTCGCCATCACCGCGGCGTACGCGGTCGAGAAGATGGGTGAGTCGCGCACACACGCACACACGTACACACGTACACGCACGCACGCCAACTACGACAAGTACGGCGCCGGCCTGCTCGCCATCACCGCGGCGTACGCGGTCAAGAAGATGGGTGAGTCGCGCACACACACACACGTACACACGTACACGCACGCGCGCCAACTACGACAAGTACGGCGCCGGCCTGCTCGCCATCACCGCGGCGTACGCGGTCGAGAAGATGGGTGAGTCGCGCACACACACACACGTACACACGTACACACGTACACGCACGAGCGCCAACTACGACAAGTACGGCGCCGGCCTGCTCGCCATTACCGCGGCGTACGCGGTCGAGAAGATGGGTGAGTCGCGCACACACACACACGTACACACGTACACGCACGCGCGCCAACTACGACAAGTACGGCGCCGGCCTGCTCGCCATCACCGCGGCGTACGCGGTCGAGAAGATGGGTGAGTCGTGCACACACGCACACGTACACACGTACACACGTACACACGTACACACGTACACGCACGCGCGCCAACTACGACAAGTACGGCGCCGGCCTGCTCGCCATCACCGCGGCGTACGCGGTCGAGAAGATGTGTGAGTCGCGCACACACGCACTCGTACACACGTACACACGTACACGCACGCGCGCCAACTACGACAAGTACGGCGCCGGCCTGCTCGCCATCACCGCGGCGTACGCGGTCGAGAAGATGGGTGAGTCGCGCACACACGCACACGTACACACGTACACACGTACACGCACGCGCGCCAACTACGACAAGTACGGCGCCGGCCTGCTCGCCATCACCGCGGCGTACGCGGTCGAGAAGATGGGTGAGTCGCGCACACACGCACACGTACACACGTACACACGTACACGCACGCGCGCCAACTACGACAAGTACGGCGCCGGCCTGCTCGCCATCACCGCGGCGTACGCGGTCGAGAAGATGTGTGAGTCGCGCACACACGCACTCGTACACACGTACACACGTACACACGTACACGCACGCGCGCCAACTACGACAAGTACGGCGCCGGCCTGCTCGCCATCACCGCGGCGTACGCGGTCGAGAAGATGGGTGAGTCGCGCACACACGCACACGTACACACGTACACACGTACACGCACGCGCGTCATCTACGACAAGTACGGCGCCGGCCTGCTCGCCATCACCGCGGCGTACGCGGTCGAGAAGATGGGTGAGTCGCGCACACACGCACACGTACATACGTACACGCACGCGCGCCAACTACGACAAGTACGGCGCCGGCCTGCTCGCCATCACCGCGGTGTACGCGGTCGAGAAGATGGGTGAGTCGCGCACACACGCACAAGTACACACGTACACACGTACACGCACGCGCGCCAACTACGACAAGTACGGCGCCGGCCTGCTCGCCATCACCGCGGCGTACGCGGTCGAGAAGATGGGTGAGTCGCGCACACACGCACACGTACACACGTACACACGTACACGCACGCGCTTCATCTACGACAAGTACGGCGCCGGCCTGCTCGCCATCACCGCGGCGTACGCGGTCGAGAAGATGGGTGAGTCGCGCACACACGCACACGTACACACGTACACACGTACACACGTACACGCACGCGCGTCATCTACGACAAGTACGGCGCCGGCCTGCTCGCCATCACCGCGGCGTACGCGGTCGAGAAGATGGGTGAGTCGCGCACACACGCACACGTACACACGTACACACGTACACGCACGCGCGCCAACTACGACAAGTACGGCGCCGGCCTGCTCGCCATCACCGCGGCGTACGCGGTCGAGAAGATGGGTGAGTCGCGCACACACGCACAAGTACACACGTACACACGTACACGCACGCGCACCAACTACGACAAGTACGGCGCCGGCCTGCTCGCCATCACCGCGGCGTACGCGGTCGAGAAGATGGGTGAGTCGTGCACACACGCACACGTACACACGTACACACGTACACGCACGCGCGCCAACTACGACAAGTACGGCGCCGGCCTGCTCGCCATCACCGCGGCGTACGCGGTCGAGAAGATGGGTGAGTCGCGCACACACGCACACGTACACACGTACACACGTACACGCACGCGCGCCAACTATGACAAGTACGGCGCCGGCCTGCTCGCCATCACCGCGGCGTACGCGGTCGAGAAGATGGGTGAGTCGCGTACACACGCACACGTACACACGTACACACGTACACGCACGCGCGCCAACTACGACAAGTACGGCGCCGGCCTGCTCGCCATCACCGTGGCGTACGCGGTCGAGAAGATGGGTGAGTCGCGCACACACGCACAAGTACACACGTACACACGTACACGCACGCGCGCCAACTACGACAAGTACGGCGCCGGCCTGCTCGCCATCACCGCGGCGTACGCGGTCGAGAAGATGGGTGAGTCGCGCACACACGCACACGTACACACGTACACACGTACACGCACGCGCGCCAACTACGACAAGTACGGCGCCGGCCTGCTCGCCATCACCGCGGCGTACGCGGTCGAGAAGATGGGTGAGTCGCGCACACACGCACAAGTACACACGTACACACGTACACGCACGCGCGCCAACTACGTCAAGTACGGCGCCGGCCTGCTCGCCATCACCGCGGCGTACGCGGTCGAGAAGATGGGTGAGTCGCGCACACACGCACACGTACACACGTACACACGTACACGCACGCGCGCCAACTACGACAAGTACGGCGCCGGCCTGCTCGCCATCACCGCGGCGTACGCGGTCGAGAAGATGGGTGAGTCGCGCACACACGCACAAGTACACACGTACACACGTACACGCACGCGCGCCAACTACGACAAGTACGGCGCCGGCCTGCTCGCCATCACCGCGGCGTACGCGGTCGAGAAGATGGGTGAGTCGCGCACACACGCACACGTACACACGTACACACGTACACGCACGCGCGTCATCTACGACAAGTACGGCGCCGGCCTGCTCGCCATCACCGCGGCGTACGCGGTCGAGAAGATGGGTGAGTCGCGCACACACGCACACGTACACACGTACACACGTACACGCACGCGCGCCAACTACGACAAGTACGGCGCCGGCCTGCTCGCCATCACCGCGGCGTACGCGGTCGAGAAGATGGGTGAGTCGCGCACACACGCACACGTACACACGTACACACGTACACGCACGAGCGCCAACTACGACAAGTACGGCGCCGGCCTGCTCGCCATCACCGCGGCGTACGCGGTCGAGAAGATGGGTGAGTCGCGCACACACGCACACGTACACACGTACACACGTACACACGTACACGCACGCGCGTCATCTACGACAAGTACGGCGCCGGCCTGCTCGCCATCACCGCGGCGTACGCGGTCGAGAAGATGGGTGAGTCGCGCACACACGCACAAGTACACACGTACACACGTACACGCACGCGCGCCAACTACGTCAAGTACGGCGCCGGCCTGCTCGCCATCACCGCGGCGTACGCGGTCGAGAAGATGGGTGAGTCGCGCACACACGCACACGTACACACGTACACACGTACACGCACGCGCGCCAACTACGACAAGTACGGCGCCGGCCTGCTCGCCATCACCGCGGCGTACGCGGTCGAGAAGATGGGTGAGTCGCGCACACACGCACAAGTACACACGTACACACGTACACGCACGCGCGCCAACTACGTCAAGTACGGCGCCGGCCTGCTCGCCATCACCGCGGCGTACGCGGTCGAGAAGATGGGTGAGTCGCGCACACACGCACACGTACACACGTACACACGTACACGCACGCGCGCCAACTACGACAAGTACGGCGCCGGCCTGCTCGCCATCACCGCGGCGTACGCGGTCGAGAAGATGGGTGAGTCGCGCACACACGCACACGTACACACGTACACACGTACACGCACGCGTGTCATCTACGACAAGTACGGCGCCGGCCTGCTCGCCATCACCGCGGCGTACGCGGTCGAGAAGATGGGTGAGTCGCGCACACACGCACACGTACACACGTACACACGTACACGCACGCGCGTCATCTACGACAAGTACGGCGCCGGCCTGCTCGCCATCACCGCGGCGTACGCGGTCGAGAAGATGGGTGAGTCGCGCACACACGCACACGTACACACGTACACACGTACACGCACGCGCGCCAACTACGACAAGTACGGCGCCGGCCTGCTCGCCATCACCGCGGCGTACGCGGTCGAGAAGATGGGTGAGTCGCGCACACACGCACAAGTACACACGTACACACGTACACGCACGCGCACCAACTACGACAAGTACGGCGCCGGCCTGCTCGCCATCACCGCGGCGTACGCGGTCGAGAAGATGGGTGAGTCGTGCACACACGCACACGTACACACGTACACACGTACACGCACGCGCGCCAACTACGACAAGTACGGCGCCGGCCTGCTCGCCATCACCGCGGCGTACGCGGTCGAGAAGATGGGTGAGTCGCGCACACACGCACACGTACACACGTACACACGTACACGCACGCGCGCCAACTATGACAAGTACGGCGCCGGCCTGCTCGCCATCACCGCGGCGTACGCGGTCGAGAAGATGGGTGAGTCGCGTACACACGCACACGTACACACGTACACACGTACACGCACGCGCGCCAACTACGACAAGTACGGCGCCGGCCTGCTCGCCATCACCGTGGCGTACGCGGTCGAGAAGATGGGTGAGTCGCGCACACACGCACAAGTACACACGTACACACGTACACGCACGCGCGCCAACTACGACAAGTACGGCGCCGGCCTGCTCGCCATCACCGCGGCGTACGCGGTCGAGAAGATGGGTGAGTCGCGCACACACGCACACGTACACACGTACACACGTACACGCACGCGCGCCAACTACGACAAGTACGGCGCCGGCCTGCTCGCCATCACCGCGGCGTACGCGGTCGAGAAGATGGGTGAGTCGCGCACACACGCACAAGTACACACGTACACACGTACACGCACGCGCGCCAACTACGTCAAGTACGGCGCCGGCCTGCTCGCCATCACCGCGGCGTACGCGGTCGAGAAGATGGGTGAGTCGCGCACACACGCACACGTACACACGTACACACGTACACGCACGCGCGCCAACTACGACAAGTACGGCGCCGGCCTGCTCGCCATCACCGCGGCGTACGCGGTCGAGAAGATGGGTGAGTCGCGCACACACGCACAAGTACACACGTACACACGTACACGCACGCGCGCCAACTACGACAAGTACGGCGCCGGCCTGCTCGCCATCACCGCGGCGTACGCGGTCGAGAAGATGGGTGAGTCGCGCACACACGCACACGTACACACGTACACACGTACACGCACGCGCGTCATCTACGACAAGTACGGCGCCGGCCTGCTCGCCATCACCGCGGCGTACGCGGTCGAGAAGATGGGTGAGTCGCGCACACACGCACACGTACACACGTACACACGTACACGCACGCGCGCCAACTACGACAAGTACGGCGCCGGCCTGCTCGCCATCACCGCGGCGTACGCGGTCGAGAAGATGGGTGAGTCGCGCACACACGCACACGTACACACGTACACACGTACACGCACGAGCGCCAACTACGACAAGTACGGCGCCGGCCTGCTCGCCATCACCGCGGCGTACGCGGTCGAGAAGATGGGTGAGTCGCGCACACACGCACACGTACACACGTACACACGTACACACGTACACGCACGCGCGTCATCTACGACAAGTACGGCGCCGGCCTGCTTGCCATCACCGCGGCGTACGCGGTCGAGAAGATGGGTGAGTCGCGCACACACGCACAAGTACACACGTACACACGTACACGCACGCGCGCCAACTACGTCAAGTACGGCGCCGGCCTGCTCGCCATCACCGCGGCGTACGCGGTCGAGAAGATGGGTGAGTCGCGCACACACGCACACGTACACACGTACACACGTACACGCACGCGCGCCAACTACGACAAGTACGGCGCCGGCCTGCTCGCCATCACCGCGGCGTACGCGGTCGAGAAGATGGGTGAGTCGCGCACACACGCACAAGTACACACGTACACACGTACACGCACGCGCGCCAACTACGTCAAGTACGGCGCCGGCCTGCTCGCCATCACCGCGGCGTACGCGGTCGAGAAGATGGGTGAGTCGCGCACACACGCACACGTACACACGTACACACGTACACGCACGCGCGCCAACTACGACAAGTACGGCGCCGGCCTGCTCGCCATCACCGCGGCGTACGCGGTCGAGAAGATGGGTGAGTCGCGCACACACGCACACGTACACACGTACACACGTACACGCACGCGTGTCATCTACGACAAGTACGGCGCCGGCCTGCTCGCCATCACCGCGGCGTACGCGGTCGAGAAGATGGGTGAGTCGCGCACACACGCACACGTACACACGTACACACGTACACGCACGCGCGTCATCTACGACAAGTACGGCGCCGGCCTGCTCGCCATCACCGCGGCGTACGCGGTCGAGAAGATGGGTGAGTCGCGCACACACGCACACGTACACACGTACACACGTACACGCACGCGCGCCAACTACGACAAGTACGGCGCCGGCCTGCTCGCCATCACCGCGGCGTACGCGGTCGAGAAGATGGGTGAGTCGCGCACACACGCACACGTACACACGTACACACGTACACGCACGCGCGCCAACTACGACAAGTACGGCGCCGGCCTGCTCGCCATCACCGCGGCGTACGCGGTCGAGAAGATGGGTGAGTCGCGCACACACGCACACGTACACACGTACACACGTACACGCACACACGCCAACTACGACAAGTACGGCGCTGGCCTGCTCGCCATCAAGCCCCGTATACACTAGGGGACATTATGTCCCGCTACATGACGCGGAACACAATATTATGTAAAATAAAGTATAATGTATAACATATTAGAGCAAACTGTGCAGTGCCAAGACAAACACAATTGTGTTTAATTGCACGAAGAAATTATATGGTAATTAAAACTGTTACATTGTTGAAATAAATTAAAAAAAAAAAAAAAAACCCTGTGGTTCCCTTTAAGTGCGTTATCAGTCAGTATTCAAATGTAAAGAAATAACTTTTTTTCAAAAAACTTAACATTAAAAAATTTCATTTTAATTAAAAAAAAATAATTTGCAAATTGTATATGGTTTTATTACCTCTAACTGACACGAGCGTCGGTGAAGGGGTGTCTTTCACAATCCTGTTATTCTCCGGATATTACAGAGGGTACGCGTGTCCCAAGGAATGCCACAAAGCACCGTCCTGAGCCACCTGCATCCATCGAGTTCCTGCATATCTTACCAGGTCGCCACTTCATCTAGTGGGGGGCCGACCTAAACTTCGCTTACCAGTAGGAGACTGCCCCTCGATAATCTTTTTTTCCCATCGCTTGTCGGTTCTTCGAGCTATACGACCGGTCCATTACTACTTCAGCTTACTAATCCTTTGGGCTATGTCGGTTACTATGGTTCCACTGCGGATATCCTCATTTTTAACGCAGAGATCACGCAGAGAAACCCCGAGCATAGCTCTCTCAATAACTCGCTGAGCGACCTTGAGTTTCCAACAGTGAAGGACCACGTCGCAGATCCATAAGTACTCATTGGCAACATGCACTGTTGCCAGTAATGATAACAGTGACGGTTGTTCAATCTTGTGTTCAGGTTTTCAGGTGTACCTGACGACAAGATGTGTCGTGATCTCCCGAACGCTGCCCAGCCCCGATGAATCCTTCGATTGACCTCTCGGTCATCAACAACTTTGAGCGTAGTGCTCCCAACAACTACCGACATAGGTGTGACCTGGACGTTACACATGACCTTTGTTTTGTTCATGTTAATCTTAAGACCTACCCGTTGTGAGACACTATTGAGGTTCTTGAGCATAGTGCTCAGGTCCTCGAGCGATTCTGCCATAAGAACTATATTGTCCGCAATCGAATTGCCGACGATATAGTTCTTATAGGCTCATCAGGGCTGTGATGACATTTTTTGTGTGTTTGAGTGGATTCTTAGATGATTTAGATTCACAATTGGACCCGGTAGGTGGCGCTGTTGTTGAGATTCAGAAATCACCCGAGCGAAGCCGGGGCGGATCGCTAGTCGAGGATAAATGTAAGCGTTTATTATCCACAACGTCCACTTATCATCAGGTGGACTGTGTGCTCGTATGTCACCCTTATTCTATATTAAAAAAAAGTAAATACTCAAAATTGATTTTCTAGCAACACATTAACGATGTTGACACTGGAAAGTGGTTCTCTCGGTTACTAAATAGTTAAAATCAACCTTTATATAAAAAACTTGCTGACCCGTGTCTACTTTGCTGGGCGTCAAACATTTTAACTTGTGATGAAATTATCTTGTGAGGTTCTTAGTACTGAGTGTGTAGGATTTATTTTCGGAATTGATTGACAAATGTTGTTATTTCACATTAAAAAATAGTCTTAATGACAATAAAATATAGCCTATGTCACTCGGAAATAATGTAGCTTTCTACTGGTGAAAGAACTTTTAAAATCGGTTCTGTAGTTCCAGAGATTACTTTCTACAAACAAACTCAATTACAAACTTTACCTCTTTATAATATTAAGTATAGATTAAATCTTTCCATATTTAGAACATCAAAGGCCTTTTTGGCATTCCCATAGTCGCAATTAGTGTTATCTGGATTAGCACGCATGTTCGTGACATTTTTTTTATAGGATAGGGTGACAAACGAGCACACAGTCCACCTGATGGTAAGTGGTTGCTGTGGCCCATAGACATCTACATTTATCCTCGATTACGAATCAAAATGCAGATGCGTTGTCATCCGTGAGGACTAAGATGGATTGCCTCGTTTCCAGTAAAAAGGGTCTCCGTTTCTCTACACTCACCATACGAAACACAGCAGCATTAAGCAAACATTATAAATAAGTATTAACAAAAGTTAATAAAGTAAACAAAACTTAGTGTGGTGTAAATAAAACACATTAATCAGTTAACGTGAATAATGATTTTCATGGCGGTGCCGCTTTTGGCCAGCTCGAGGGCTTCTTTGATTTTGTCCATTGGGAAATGATGGGTGATAAATGATTTTAAATCTATGGCACCGCTGGAGACTGCCGCTATCGCCGGGCCGTACCTGAAATCGAAATACTCATGTTTGATATTTATTTTATCCCTAGATGGAGTAACGACCTGGTTAGAGATGGAAGTCGATGGATGCATGTAGCTTTGAACCGTACTTTGTAGGAATCTGGATACCGTTACCGTAACAGCCAACTTAAGTCCAATGCTGAACGTAGACCTCCCCCATAGACTGCCTCATAGAGGGAAGTTTGCCATAGTTGCCACGCTTAGCAAGCGGGTTGGCAACCGCAGTTTTTATTTTTAGTAGTATTTTATTCTTTGGATAATAATAATTTAAATAAAATAGGCCTATGTTTTTTTTTTATAAAACTGAAATGATAAACGAATTATAGTCAGCTTGATGGTAAGTGGCAGGGTTGGCATATTGTTTTTGTTTGCTGCATTAGTCATTTTAACCAAGTAGTCCAGCTCTATGGCTTTTGGCGCTTGTGTCTATTGTATCAATTAAATTAGTTGAGTTTGTTAACACATCTGTGACACAGACCGCGACTATCAAGTCCTGCTTGACGTTGCTCCCACCATCAATAGACAGATTAATAACTTTGTTTTTCAACTCATCTTTAACGCTTTCTTGGGTTGAGTTGTAGACTCCGTCGAGTAGATTACCAGCAATTTGTTTGTGTGTTTGCTTGTTTGGGCCTAAACTCTCCATTACTTTCAGGAACTGTGGGTGTTTATTTTATAGAATAAGGGTGACAAACGAGCACACAGTCCACCTGATGGTAAGTGGATTCTGTGGCCCATAGACATCTACATCTATCTTCGTTTGCGAATTAAAATACAGATGCGTTGTCAGCCGTGAGGACTAATATAGAATGCCTCTTTTCCAGTAAAATGGGTCTCCGGTTCAATAGCATTAAGCTGCTATTTTACATGACATTCCACGTATAGTTGTTGAGCGACAAGTTGCGCAACATGTCTCTCCTTTTGTCCCCAAGTATATCCAAGACTTAACCGCGGTGTACGCGGTGAAGTCTTGATAGATAGGTAAGTGAATCACGCACACAAACACACACGCACGCGCATCAACGTTTAAATGTTAACTCGTTTATCACTCTAATATTATAAAATGATTTAAAAAGACAACTATATTGTATAGTAACTCCTGTAAAAACACACCGTAAAGAAAAATAACCGAACTAAAAATAAATAATTCCCATTTCGATTATTAAAATTTCTTTCGAAACTTATTAAAATATGTATCTATGTACCTAACAACCTTAGATATTAAGTACTTCATAAAAAAAATTACGCAGCGCTTCGACTTTGTTTGTTGGTCTAACGGTACGTGTACACCAAAACCGATGTTGTCGGCCGATGACGGACAGAACTACCCGGACGAGTAACTCGGACGTGTATGTGCTTACACTGCAACAGTGTACCACGTTTGCCGACATTGAACGTTGCCGGTATTCTGTAGTTGACTGTGTTGCTTAACAGAGCGAAGACGCATTTTTTTAAATATCTGGAATCGCTATATCCATTTCCGGTCCAACTTTAGCCCATAACCGTTTCGGAACCTCTCGATTATTGTAATTGTCTATTATAAACACAACTAATTAATTTTTCAATATCCATAGTCGTTTAGGTAGATAACAACACTGACAAAAAGAACAGAATAAAGACAAAATGATTAAATTAAACTATAAATACACTCAATTTGCACTGTAGACGCCGGCGTCTACAGTGCAAATTGAGTGTAATCCGGCAATCTGGCGAGAAATCCCAACAAGTTCGGACTCAACGGTTGATCGGCCGATTTCGTGCGTCATCGGACGATGACGGTCGTGTTTATGTACGCACTCTCTTTTACAAGTGTTTGATTCGATCTTCCGAGTTCGGCCGTCATCGCCCGAGCAAACTTCGGCCGTCGACGGATTAGGTGTACGCGGACCCTAAGAGTAACCGAGAGCCGTGGTAGCTCAGATGGTTAGCGCTCGCTGTAAATTTCACAGTACGCGAACAACCCGGGTTCGATCCCCGCCGTTGTTAATTGCAATTTTCTGTGATTTACCATGTGCTCGGTGGTGAAGGAAACATCGTGAGGAAATCTCCATGTCTGAGAGGTAAAAAAAGGAAAAAAATTCGAAGACCTGTGAAGTTCGCCAACACGCATTGGGGCAGCGCGGCGGACATTTACTTGCCCTAAATCCCTCTTAGAAATGAGAGCAGGCCTGTACCCAGCAGTAGGACGTGTATATAGGCTGTAACTTTGACGTTAAGATTAACCCAAAGATCCACTATTACTGTTATTCATATAAAATATGAATTCGTGCAATCTTTTTGACATTTCCTGTAGATTCTATAAACTATTTTAAAGCAATAACAAATATTTTTAAAACTTGCAGGCTTACTGATGCAATACCAAGATGAACTCGAAGCTGAGAAGAAGAAAGAGAACGACTTCGACGAAGATGAAGATTCGGAAACGGACTGGAGCCACGTGGCTCGTAGTGCGCAGTCCGACTGCAGTCCTGCGTCGCGCACGCGTGCCAGCAACTTCCGTGGAAATAACTACCGACAAAGGGGCGGAGTTCGGAAGAGGTAAGTCTAGGATTAAAAAGTAACAAAACAAAATATATAAATATAGTTCAACAACATACGAATACCAATGTGCTTTTAAATGGGGAGGAGTTAAGTCTTGTGGTTACCACTGGTTTTTTTTTCGAGTTACTATTGATGTGAATATCCAATGGTACCCTATATTACTGCTAGATAGATTGTATGATATATCAGCAATTGCATACCTTCGGTGGCTTTGAAAAAAGCCGTTTGGGTTTGCTGGAGCGAAAGAAAAAGATATTTATATACAATACAATACATGAACAAAGTAACGTACAAACAAAAAATGTACAAAATTAAAAAAAAGATATTAATATTCTAAATCGAATCGTCTCTCTTTCTTAAGGAAAGATTTGATTAGGTCAGCGTAAAATGTTGGTGAACGTTTTAATTGTACCAATAACTGTTTATGTGGATATGAGCTGTTTCTCACCAAAGTTTAAAGATTTTACCTTCTCGCCGATTAGCACTTTAACACACTTCAATTCGTCACAAGGAACACTATTATCCTCCAATTTCACTAAAAATCTTTAAAAAAGCATAAATTTTCAGCTCTCAATATTCATTGGCTCAAGTAAACACACAAAGTAAACTTTGAAATGTGAAGTGAAGTTGCAAACGTATCGCCCGCGCGCCCCTGCGCTCGACTAACTTCACACAAAAAGCCCAGCTTATGGCTCCATACTAATTGCTATATAAACAATCGTAGTTATATTTCATTATAGAACATTTTGCCACAGGTTAGAAAGGGAACGATCGTCTTTTCGAAAGCCCTGTAAAAAGTCCGGTAAAAGGTGCGAGTGCGATAGAGACGAGTAATCGCTCAACTCAACTCCTTTTTTACGACAGTAGTACCGCGCAGTAAAGCAATCTGCTAAGTGTTGACGTTACATAATAAGGCTACGAGGTCATGACCTGTGTACAACAGAAGCGAGAGAACACGCGAGAAATTCGAAATAGTTTGAAACAGTTTCCGAGTTATTTTATTAGTTGATATTACTGATTGAGCAATTTGATAGGGCAAGCCCGCCTTCTAGGCTTCTATGGAGGCTTCGCTACCGGTCATATGGAGTTTTACTGTGTGTTACCGCGACTGACATTGAAACCATATTTGTTTTGCATAATTCATAATTAAAAATTTTGTACAACCGACTTCAGTATAAATTATTAAGGATAACTCAAAAACTATTGGTCAGACCTTGTTCAAATTTTTTATATAGGATCGCATGAGAAGCACCAGCTTTCAGATAAAAAAAGAATCATTGAAATCGGTTCACCTAGATAAAATTTATGAGGTAACATACATGAAAAAACAAACAGTCGAATTGAGTAGGTACCTCCTCCGTTTTGAAGTCGGCATAAAAGATTCCTCAGAGAAAAATTTTAATAATTAAATATATTAATGTTATCATATATATTTTTGAAAATGTAATGTACTTGTATGTACATAAAATCATGAAAATGCTTTAATAAGAACAAAAATGTTCATACTTTAAATGCTAGGAACAAACACAAGCTTGTAATGCTCTGTTTTCAGTCTTCGAAGAAAAAGAAAGGTTGGGGAACAGGGGAAAAGAATTTCAGAGAATGTATAAATACCAAAATTTTATTTTGAAAAATGTGTGTTACAATATTTTACAAAAGATTTGTCTCTTAAATAAGACTAAAAAATTATTACAGTGCATTTTGTCAAGTCAAGACTCTTAATGAGATTATGAGGCTGAACTCACTAATAATAATAATTAATTTGACATACATATATATATATCTCCGCTCATGTCTTGCTGTTCCATAGGACTATGAGAGTGAGGGAATAGAGTGTACCTGTGGTTGCGTATACACTTGTGAGATGGCTAGTATTCGTTAAAACTGTTCGCTGTGACCGAAATTCGGTTAAGAGCACTTTATATGTTATATTATAGATCTAGAAACTTTGATAGTGTGCTTTTAGGCTTTGATTGTTTTTCGGTGCGTATACGTTATTATAGCGCGACGACAGTGCCGCTACAAATTAATAACTTTATAATATCCGTAAGTTGTAGCTGCGGTCGAAATCAACGGGACGATATCTGGTTGCTACTGCGTTTTGAACTGAAAACTTCTTTAGAATCGTTGTGATTCGAAACTCGACGAAATGAACTCGATAAAACGACACTAAAAAGAGACAAATATATACATCTATAGAATGAGATAGAATACAGTGCTTCCTATTATGTCTCCTTTTCTGAAGGTTTAACTTCTACCGTGTGTGAACTGCACACATATGTTTTTGTCCAGGTTTAAACGCAAGGGCGCATCGGCTGCGAAGAAGAAAGCGGCCCGGGGAGCGTATGCAGCCCGCGGAGGTGCCGGTACGATGTTTATATTACACTAATAGTGGTTCATATATTATATTTTCGTATATGACCCGCCAACAGTCCAAAAAGTACTTGAAAAAGAAATTTTATGAGACACGGGCTACACCGTCAATTTGTACAAAGTTATTAAACGTCAAACATGTCACTAATGTAAAGAGTCAATTGACTTTTTATGCTTTATAAAGGTACTCTCTATATACTTATTTTATTCTATAATATATTTATATATTTATTCTCAGTGTTCAGCAACTCTATGAGGTCATCTATTAGAAATTAACTACTAAATCAAATATAATTAAAACCTTCGGTATTTAACAAAAATATAAAAACGACATGTTTAAAATGGTTAATATCTATCGAATCGCTATTACCCTGTCAGACATGAGAGTAAGCCTGAGCCCAGCAGTGAAATGTAAATTTGGTATAACTTTAATTTACTGACAAGTGTCTACTACCATGTTGTCATCTCCATGTTTTTCATCATCATAGTCATCTTCACCGTTTTGAAATCTGACAGGCAACAAGCTAGGCAGCATGCCAGTCCCTCGTACCAACACGGCCGCCCTCAACACGCGGCCCGGCGTCTTCAAGAACTCCAAGCTGAACCTCATGTGATTGATAATAATACCACCGATCTATTTTAATTACTATATTTAATCATTGAATTAAAATGTACTACATACTAGAACAGACACCGCGAACAAAATATGCGCGGCGGAAGGAGCCACAGAGTACCTTTTTGTGGCGCAGAGTAAGTAAGTTTGAGCTATTATTATGCTCCTTAAATTCTTAAATTCTTATATATATATCAATAGCGCCTGACAATTTATATTCTAAAATTAAAATACACTACAACGCATGCTGTTGTAGAAAAAAAGTAAATGTAAGGATTAAGGTCCAGTTTAAAAAAATCGCATGTTCAAATGACCGCGGGTTCTAACTTGCAACACGAGTAACAACAATTAGACATGTGTCATTCATTCATTTCTTGTGACCAGATCATTTAAGTATTGAATAGTCTTACAGACCTGGTCATTCAGATCGATTATTCAAATAGATAATTTCGAGTTTCAGCACATTACTAATACTGTCCTGTCCAATCGTGTGATCCGGAACGTAAAAAAAAGGTAATTGCAATCATCAACACTGATGCGACCCGGGTCAAATGAACGAATCCTTCACAGACACATCAACCAAGTCTCGGCGTCTCCTCTAGTACGTATACATACTATTTCCATGTATTTAATATTTAATTTAATTAATGAGATGTGATAATCGAATTTATAGTTAATGATTTGATGTTATAATGTAAATAAATTATTTCCTTACAACTTTTTGCGTCTTTTTTGCTTGTATGAATGAATTAATGATAACAGAAAAAAAGCAGATTATATATACAATTTGGCGTCCTTATAGCATACATAGCGATCTCTTCCAGGCAACCAAAGGTGTAAAGTTATAAAACAATGAATACTATGTAGGTGGTGCAATATAAATACACATAATATAATATCAATACATGTGATATACAACGTGTAACAAAAATGTAAATGTAAAGATATACCTTTTTTTTCAAAAAACTTGAACATTAAAAAATTTCATTTTAATTAAAAAAAATAATTTGCAAATTGTATGTGGTTTTATTACCTCTAACTGACACGAGCGTCGGTGAAGGGGGTCTTTCACAATCCTGTTATCTCCGGATATTAAAGGGGTACGCGTCCCCCAAGGAATGCCACAAAGCACCGTCCTGAGCCACCTGCATCCATCGAGTTATATATCTTACCAGGTCGCTACTCCATCTAGTGGGGGCCGACCTAAACTTCGCTTACCAGTAGGAGACTGCCCCTCGATAATCTTTTTTTCACATCGCTTGTCGGTTCTTCGAGCTATATGACCGGTCCATTGCTACTTCAGCTTACTAATCCTTTGGGCTATATCGGTTACTATGGTTCTACTGTGGATATCCTCATTTTTAAGTCTATCACGCAGAGAAAGCCCGAGCATAGCTCTCTCAATAACTCGCTGAGCGACCTTGAGTTTCCAACAGTGAAGGACCACGTCGCAGATCCATAAGTAATCATTAGCAACATGCACTGTTGCCAGTAATGGTAACAGTGATGGTTGTTCAATCTTGTGTTCAGGTTTTCAGGTGTACCTGACGACAAAGATGTGTCGTGATCTCCCGAACGCTGCCCAGCCCCGATGAATCCTTCGATTGACCTCTCGGTCATCAACAACTTTGAGCGTAGTGCTCCCAACAACTACCGACATAGGTGTGACATGGACGTTACACATGACCTTTGTTTTGTTCATGTTAATCTTAAGACCTACCCGTTGAGAGACACTATTGAGGTTCTTGAGAATAGTGCTCAGGTCCTCGAGCGATTCTGCCATATGAACTATATTGTCCGCAATCGAATTGCCTACTTTGCCGAATTGTGTTTGAGTGGATCCCTAGATGATTTAGATTCACAATTGGACCCGGTAGGTGGCGTTGTTGTTGAGATTCAGAAATCATCCGAGCGAAGCCGGGGCGGATCGCTAGTCGAGGATAAATGTAAGCGTTTATGATCCACAACGTCCACTTATCATCAGGTGGACTGTGTGCTCGTATGTCACCCTTATTCTATATAAAAAAAAGTAAATACTCAAAATTGATTTTCTAGCAACACATTAACGATGTTGACACTGGAAAGTGGTTCTCTCGGTTACTAAATAGTTAAAATCAACCTTTATGTAAAAAACTTGCTGACCCGTGCCTACTTTGCTGGGCGTCAAACATTTTTACTTGTGATGAAATTATCTTGTGTGGTTCTTAGTACTGAGTGTTTAGGATTTATTTTCGGAATTGATTGACAAATGTTGTTATTTCATATTAAAAAATAATATTAATGACAGTAAAATATAGCCTATGTCACTCGGAAATAATGTAGCTTTCTACTGGTGAAAGAACTTTTAAAATCGGTTCTGTAGTTCTAGAGATTACTTTCTACAAACAAACTCAATTACAAACTTTACCTCTTTATAATATTAAGTATAGATTAAATCTTTCTATATTTAGAACATCAAAGGCCTTTTTGGTATTCCCATAGTCGCAATTAGTGTTATCTGGTGTAGCACGCATGTTCGTGACATCTTTTTTTATAGGATAAGGGTGACAAACGAGCACACAGTCCACCTGATGGTAAGTGGTTGCTGTGGCCATAGACATCTACTTTTATCCTCGATTACGAATCAAAATACAGATGCGTTGTCACCCGTGAGGACTAAGATGGATTGCCTCCTTTCCAGTAAAAAGGGTCTCCGGTTCTCTACACTCACCATACGAAACACAGCAGCATTAAGCAAACATACGTGGTGTAAATAAAACACATTAATCAGTTAACGTGAATAATGATTTTCATGGCGGCGCCGCTTTTGGCCAGCTCGAGGGCTTCTTTGATTTTGTCCATTGGGAAATGATGGGTGATAAATGATTTTAAATCTATGGCACCGCTGGAGACTGCCGCTATCGCCGGGCCGTACCTGAAATCGAAATACTCATGTTTAATATTTATTTTATCCCTAGATGGAGTAACGACCTGGTTAGAGATGGAGGAAGTCGATGGATGCATGTAGCTTAGAACCGTACTTTGTAGGAATCTGGATACCGTTACCGTAACAGCCAACTTAAGTCCACTGCTGAACGTAGGCCTCCCCCATAGATTGCCTCACAAAGGGAAGTTTGCCATAGTTGCCACGCTTAGCAAGTGGGTTGGCAACCGCAGTTTTTATTTTTAGTAGTATTTTATTCTTTGGATAATAATAATATAACAAAATAGGCCTATGTTTTTTTTTTATAAAACTGAAATGATAAACGAATTATAGTCAGCTTGATGGTAAGTGGCAGGGTTGGCATATTGTTTTTGTTTGCTGCAGTAGTAATTTTAACCAAGTAGTCCAGCTCTATGGCTTTCGGCGCCTGTGTCTATTGTATCAATTAAATGAGTTGAGTTTGTTAACACATTTCTGTGACACAGACCGAGACTATCAAGTCCTGCCTGACGTTGCTCCCACCATCAATAGACAGATTAATAACTTGGTTTTTCAACTCATCTTTAACGCTTTCTTGGCTTGAGTTGTAGACTCCGTCGAGTTCCAGCAATTTGTTTGCTTGTTTGTGTGTTTGCTTGTTTGGGCCTAAACTCTCCATTAATTTCAGGAACTGTGGGTGTTTATTTTATAGAATAAGGATGACAAACGAGCACACAGTCCACCTGATGGTAAGTGGATTCTGTGGCCCATAGACATTCACATTTATCCTCGATTAAGAATCAAAATGCAGATGCGTTGTCAACCCTGAGAACTAAGATGGAATGCCTCGTTTCCATTAAAAAGGGTCTCCGGTTCTCTACACTCACCATACGAAATACACCAGCATGAAGCTGCTATTTTGCGGCGGTATTCTGTGAGAGCGTGGTCCCACTCCGGTCGAGCCGCCCCATTCGTGCTACAACCATAATATAGCTGCAGCATGGCTCTACCACATACATATGTGTGTATAATATATTCTACGTCAAAGGTGTAAAAGGTGTGTTGGTAGCAATCATGTAACGAGATAATTGTAAATAAATTTTCTTCTTATCCTCTTGACTTGTAGTAATAGTATTTTTTTTCATTGAAACGTTCACGCTCGCGCTGCTGTTGCAAGCACTGGTACTTTTAGATTGAAGAGTAGTAGAGTAACAGAAACCGATCTGGTAGAAGTACTATCTGAAGATCGGGAAGGACCAGCATCGCTCAACAATCACCACACAGTCCTCGTCCGCGTCAAGATCTGCATCAGTGTGAGTACCGGTGCTACATTTCTGGAAGTGTGCCTGCATTCTTTTTACAAGTCGAACAAGTTCTTTCTTACATTTTCTGCAAGGCACTGATTAGTCTTCAGTGTGGTATTTTCTTGTGGAATCGATATGAATTGTTCCCAAACTGCATGCTTTTTTTCGTCCTGGAGTTCACATTTTTATGAGCTGTAAACTTATCAGTCACAAAATCAATAAATAAATGAAATATTTAAAAAAAAACTCGTATTTATACACTTCATAGGTAATAACCCGCTGATAAATTCTAGCTGGAAATGTCACTGTGTCGATCGTCGTCGAAAGAAAGTAACTCACTGGATTAGTGGGTGGGTATTCCTTAATTTAAATATAGGGGGATTATATAGACTATAAAGAATGAACATGATGTATGTAAAGCGTTCAGTATTGATTAGAGATACACAACAAAAAATTCGATTGATCGATTTTTGTAAATGTTTACTAAATAAGGCGAATTTAAAAATATTCTAGAAATTAATTGATTAGGTACTTAATTGATTTTAAATTGATGACAAAAAGGAAAAGAAAAACATGAAAAACAAAAAAACATTTTGTACTGTTTGGTTTATGAAATTAAAAAAATATGTTTTTTTTCCAACCCTGGTAAGTAGCAATTGCCCATGGGCACCTGCATAACAGTAATTATACTGGCTCTTTTTACTATCAGACCGTACTGGTCTGATAGTAAAACATAGATAAAACAGTGGAAGCACCGCTATTTGGCGGCACAAATATGTGAGAGGCTTGTACCTACCAGCCTACCACCTTATATTATATATATATGGGACAGTGGATTCTCTTTCACCGCGTTATGGCATTTTGTACACACGTGTCAAGTATTCGGTTGGAGCCTCTGATATCGATCTCTTGTAGCAGCGCTCCAGAAAGAGGTACTTCGACAGTACTATCTCCAATGCCGACCACGAGCACCGTGCCGCCTTTCTTAGTCACCTGAAATATTAAGAGCGTTTTATTTTCGAATTAAAAATGGGATTGCCATTAGTTTTTCTACGACGAACGAGCACAAAGTACACTTGATGGTGTTTTCCAAGTTAATTTAGATTTAAAAGTTTACAAAAATATTATTGTTTGATAATGATACGTGGTTGAGTCACGCTGCAGCTGTATTATGGTTGCAGCACGAATAGATCAGCTCGACCGAGGAAGGACCATGCTGTCACAGAATATCAATGCTGATGTGTTTCGTATGGTGCGTGTAGAGAATCTTTTTACTGGAAGCGAAACGTTGCATCTTATTTCTCAGGGATGGCAACGTTTCCGTATTTTGATTCGTAATCGAAGATAGATGAAGATGTCCATGAGTCACTGTTTCCACTTACCATCAGGTGCTAATACTTGGTGTTACCCTTATTCTATAAAAAGCTATGACTTTTTTGCTGATATTGCTGTTAAAATATTTCAATTCACATGAGTATATGTGATATATGGACCTGTTACCATGTGACCATCATCACTTGCCGTATGAAAATCTCAAAGTGGCTCAGCGAGCTATGGAGAGCGCTATATGCTCGGAGTTTCTCTGAGTGATAGACTGTGTAATGAATATATACAGTAGAACCAGAGTAACCGAGACAGTGCAACGGATCGGATAAGCTGAAGTATCCATGGGCCGGCCAAATAGCTCGAAGAACTGGCAATATCAAAATTATTACTTATTATTTAGTAACTTTTAACAAGCAGGCAATAAAACACAAATTAGCCTCTTTTCCTTTAACTTTAAAAGTCATGAAAGTCATGAGCCTCTTCCCTTCTCATGAGGATTTGCTCGAATCGTCACTCTTGACAGGCGGTTTGATAATCGCAGTATCATACGTTTCGTACCTTGGAAAAATGAGCTAATAAACAAAAATTGTATGATTAATAAAAAAAAACATGCGTGAGTGTCGTTGAACACTCGGTTGGAACAAAGTCCCTTTCGTAGTATATTATTATTGATAAACGTATTATATTTTTTTTTTATTAAGCCTTAATTGCTGATACCAAACAATATAAACTATTTTACACATTGATTTTTTTAACTTAATAATAGTCTAGAATATCATATTTCCTAGTTTAGTAGTCAGTGTGTCCTGTGACACATAGACCTCTTCCAGCTTTTTCCATTCCTCTCTGTTCTTAGCTTTTCTTGGCCAGATTGTCCCTCCAATAATCTTGATATCATCTGTCCATATTTTTGCTTTCTCTTTTTCTTTTGCCATCACGGGGTTGCCATTCCGTTATGATTTTCGTCCATTTTATCTTGCTGTCTCTTGTCATGTGTCTTGTCCATCGCCATTTCAACTATCTAATTTTCTTTATTATGTCTTCGAACTTTGTAGTAGATCTAATATGCTTTTTTGCGGTCTTTTAGCGTTACGCCCAACATACTTCTTTCAATTCCCCTTTGACATGTTCTCAGTTTAAGAAGATGTTTCTGATTCAACGCCGAAGTTCCATATGTAAGACATGGTAAGATACACAAGTTGAACACTTTTTTCTTGGCTGCCATAGGAAAGTATTTACTTTTAAATATCTCTTTAAGAGACCAGTAGCTTTTCCAAGCGCAAGCCACTCTTCTTTCTATTTCTATGTCTGTCTGATCTCTAAATGATAATAATTGCCCTAAGTATGTATAGCTTTTAACATATTCAATATCTTCATTATCTATTTTTATGGCTATTTCTTCCCTGTTTGTCATTACTTTTGTTTTTGATTTATTCGTAGTAAGACCAACTACTCTGCTTGCTTTCTTCAACTGTTGTAGCATATGTTGGAAGCGTATTAGCGTTGTCAGTTATGAGGACTATATCATCAGCGAATCTTAAATGATTAAGTTGCTTGCCGTAGATATTGATGCCAAAATTGTCCCTGAATATGCTTTCCAAGATTGCAGAGAAACGTTTTGGGGATAGCGGATCTCCTTGCCTCACCCCTCTAGCTATTGGAAACTCTTCGCCGACTTTTTCTAGTTTTATTTGCGCTATATTATTTGCGTATATATTTTTAATTATACGTATATATTTTTTTGGTACTCTTTTCTGGATTAGTGCCCTCCAAAGCGAGTCATGTTTAATAGAATCAAATGCTTTATTATAGTCCACAAATGCAAAATGTATTATATATTGTTTAACAAATACAAATAAATGAATTACTAGCGTCTATTAAAATGTAGTGTAAAATAATATTTCTTTCATGGCAAGATAAGTAAAAGTGCGAGGGAGATGGATATTATTCCATCTCGCTTCCTTATAGCCACCAAGGCCGCCTACACTACGCAGGTGGGGTCGTGACGGAAAAAGCTTACACTTTTCCCGCTTAGCCCACATCCGCCAAATTCGTACCGTCCGATAAGGAACTTCTTTCCAATAATATAAGATTTTATAAGTGAACAAGTTACCAGCATGGATACTCGTTGTGCGGAAGGAAAAGCGCATGCGTCAATGGTGATGTTAGGCCTGGTCCCCAAAGTGTTGATGATCTTTCCCACAATTTCCTGATCGGAATATTCTCTCTTAATCAAAAGCGTGTAATCCGCTGCCAGTTTTCTAGCTGTCTCCAAACGGGATTCCACCACATCTAAAAATAAATCGTTTGTTTGGTTTAAAGAAATATATAAAAAATAATATAATAATAATAATAATCTGGTTGGGCTTTTACTTATGTATGTATTTTTTATAGAATAAGGGTGATAAACGAGCATACAGTCCACCTGATGGTAAGTGGTTGCTGTGGCCCATAGACATCTACATATACCTTCGTTTGCGAAATAAAATGCAGATGCGTTGTCAGCCGTGAGGACTAAGATAGAATGCCTCTTTTCCAGTAAATAGGGTCTCCGGTTTTCTACACTCACCATACGTAACACAGCAGCATTAACCTGCTATTTTACGTTGGTATTCTGTGACACCCATTCACGCTACAACTATACTATTAATATAGCAGCAGCGTGGCTCTACCACGTGAAATATGATATTATTTATTTATGTTAGTATATTTAATATATATTTATGTATGTTTATCATTTCCTCTTATATATTTATTCAGCCCAACCAGATGAGAATACTTTATAAATACCCCAATAATAATCATCATCATTATTACAGTCCATCATAAGGTCAACGCTAATCATAGGTTTCTCCTGGAGTTTCAGAAAGCACGTTTCCTCAGTTACCTGTTCATCGGCTTCCTGTATCAATATGTGAAAGTTTTATTTATTTATTTATTTATTCACAACATGACATGAGACTTAGAGAATAAACAAAACATGCAAGTTATAACAATCACATCACGCACGCACGCACGCACCCACGCACGCACGCACGCACGCACGCACGCACGCACGCACGCACGCACGCACACACACACACACACACACTCACATACATACATACACACACACACATACACACACACACACACGAACACACACACACACACACACACACAGTTAAAGTTGTTAAAAGTGGGGATAAAGGCTTATTTATTTATTTTATAATATCTAGCCCATAAACAGTCCACTTCTAGAAATAACCTTCTCCCTTCTCCATATTATTATTTGCCATAACTACAACGATTTGCAAGCGGATTGGAGATTGCAATGACAAACGTTTCGCACTCACTTTTGACACTGCTTCCCGTCGCCGGTCCAGGTTTTTTTTTCATCTGGTAATATACTAGGAGGTAATATACATAAGAACAAGAGTAATTGACATCGGCCATAAAACACGAAACAACCGACCACCGATTAAGGAAGGAAGTTTCTCGACTTCCCGAGTGGCAGCCTCGTAATAACAAGCGCAGTGTAGGGCGCCCACCACGACCTCACTAGACGAAGAGATGACCTTATGAAACATACAGGGACTAGTAGCAGTCTATGGGAGCGGTCTATATTCAGCGGGGAACTCGAAATGGGCTCTAATGATGATTGATCAATGAATAATACTAGGTCGTGGTAACGTTATACCTAGGTCATGAGGCTTTTTGGCATTTCCTTACGTACACTACTGACGTCACCCACGGGACGAGATGGGGAGATGGATTGGCTACACCGCTATCACATATCGTATTATTATACATCTTGTAGTTGCATTTAATATTTTATTAAAATAAAAAATAATGATGGTAAGGTGAACTTTCACGTGGTGCACCCACCATACTAAACTAAATAAATTAAAATTAAGAATTTTGTGCAGTCGACGTCAATATAAATTATTAAGAAGAACTCAAAAACTATTAGTCTGACCTTGATCAAATTCATATGGGACCACATGTGAAGCACCAGCTATCAGATAAAAAAAGAATCATCGAAATCGGTTCACCCAATAAAAAGTTATGAGGTAACACACAAAAAAAACATACAGTCGAATTGAGTACCTTCTCGTTTTTGGAGTCGGCAGAAAAAAGTTTATTTGACTTTGAGAAACTATGGCGTCATTTACTGGTATTACAGAACATTTTCGTAGGTTTCTTTTTGAGTGCCGGATGCTCGTTATAAGTTTTTTTTTAAATAAAATAAGAGTGACAAACGAACACACAGTCCATCTGATCGTAAGTAGATGCTGCGGCCCATAGATACCTGCATCTATAATTAATTAGGAATCAAAATGTTGAAGCGTCACCTCGAAGGGCTAAGAAGGAATGCCTCGTTTCCAGTAAAAAGGGACTACTCACTATACGAAACACAGCAGCGTGCCTGCCATTTTACGTGAGTATTCTGTGAGAGCGTGGTCCTTCCCCGGTCGAGCCGACCCATTCGTGCTACAACTATACTACTAATATATAGCTGCAGCATGTATTTCAGTTGACGTGATTGTTAACTTAACCGTGTAGGTGTAAGAAGATCCACTACTCCATATCGTCCCGTGGGTGTCGTAAGAGGCGATAGAGGGAAACAGGAGATGGATAGCAGCATCTTTCTGATAACAATTCAAAATTATAAAAATACTACATTTAAAAGCGTCAGTAGCCTAATATAGCAGGGCGCGAACTGCGAAGTCGAAAGGTCGTGGGTTCGTATCCGCCATTCGACTACTGTCGTGAACCACTTCTAACACAAGCGTTTTAAGCTTACCAGAAGTGGTTAAAGGGAATATTAGTAATGTTTAATAGCTTTACTAGTATTTAAAAAAAAACAACTACAGTTACCAATCCGCCAGAAAAGCGTAGCAAATATGGCAAAATCCCCTTTATTATTTGCTGTAATGGTCTGTAAACCAATTCAGGGTTGTTAACAACCGAGACTAAGAAACAGACCTGTCATCAGTATTTTGGAGGCGCCCATGGCTCTAGCAGTCATAGCACAGAGTACCCCTATAGGCCCGGCGCCGAGGATCACGAGATTCGTCCCAAGCTTGATGCCGGCGCGATTACACGCGTGGATCGCTATGGCCAGCGGCTGTACAGCTGCACCTTCTTCCATCGTAAGATTATCGGGTAATCTGTGGAAATATTCATTATTTATGAGTACGAGCTGTGAATGGTATTGGGTTTATCATTTTTATATAATTGTGTGATTCAAAGGGCAACTGCGGGAACTCGCGCGAATGCGTACGGTACGATTTTTGAATGGGCGAGTGGTGTGAACGAGTCAACATGAACATAAGCGCCACTGCATCTCGTATTCGATATCGATAATATCTTTTCGAGGCGCGGCATTCTCTGTGGCAACTTCGTACGGTATATACGGTAAGGCCACGTTCACACGGCGACCATTCTATTCGATTTTTTACGAGTACGGTTCTACCGTATACGATGCAATCATTCACACGGCGACCATTCGATTCGATTTTTTTACGTGTACGGTTCTACCGTATACGATGCAATCATTCACACGACGACCATTCGATTCGGTTTTTTCACGAATACGGTAAATCTTGAATGCGCGAGTCGTGTGAACAAGACAACATAAACATAAGCGCCACTGCGTGTCTTATTCGATAAAATCGTTTCCAGGCGCCGCATTTTCAGTGGCAACGTCGTACGGTATACGCGGTAAAAATGTATCTCGAACACGACATTTTCCCGTATGGACTCCATGTGAATAGTTTGACATATTGTCTACTGCCACTAATATGTTCTATAAAATCTAGTGTACGGTATACGGGAAAAGTATAGCCGTGTGATCGTGGCCTAACAGAATGTATCATTTCATTGCGTCCCGTGGGTGTTGTTAGTGGGAAATGGCTGAAAAATCTTAGACGTTCCGATAGATGGCGTTGTAACTATTTCGTTTACTTCAGCCTTAAAAATCTTTTATTTAGACCTAAAAAAATTCGAGGAATTACGACACATGTTTTCGTCAGGTTTTTTTTTTTATAGAAGAGGGGGCAAACGAGCATGCGGCTCACCTGATGGTAAGTGACTACCGCCGCCCATGAACAACTGCAACAACAGGGGAATTGCAGATGCGTTGCCGGCCTTTTAGAAAGGTGTAAGCTCTTTTCTTGAAGGTTCCTATGTCGTATCGGTCCGGAAAATTCGCTGGTGGTAATTGATTCCACAAAGAAGTTGTGCGAGGGAGAAAACTTCTTCTAAATCGCACAGTGGTGGACCGCCAATCATCCAGATGGTATGGATGGTAACGCGAATTATGTCGCGATGTGCGATGGTGAAATTGAGCGGCTGGAATTAGTCCGAACAATTCCTCAGAGCACTCCCCGTGATAGATGCGATAAAATACGCAAAGAGATGCCACATCTCTACGCAGTGCCAGTGTATCGAGCCGATCAGAAAGAACTCGGTCGTCGACGATTCGAACCGCTCTGCGCTGGATGCGGTCAAGTGGAAGGAGCTGGCACTGGGGTGCCCCGGCCCAGAGATGAGAACAGTATTCCATGTGGGGCGAACCTGCGCTTTGTAAAGTTGCAAGCGATGTGCCGGCATGAAATACTGTCTCGCTCTGCTGAGCACGCCAAGCTTTTTAGAGGCCAATTTGGCTTTCCCTTCCAAGTGACCACGAAACTGCACACTATTCGATATGTCGACGCCAAGGATTCCGATACTAGCTGAGGCAGCAAGGGGAGTGCCTTGCAACTGAGGATATACGACAAAGGGGTTCTTTTTAGCGGTAAACGCGCAAACTTGTGTCTCCTGGGGATTGAACTGGACTAGATTTAGTCGGCCCCAATCCGAGACTTTGTTAAGCAAAGACTCGACTTCAGACACAAGTTTGTCCCGGTACTCAGCGACGTTTTCCCGAGAAATATTGGCACGGCCGGTATATAAAGCATCACCAGTGCTGTCGTCCGCATAGCAATGAATGCTACCAGTTAGCAACATATCATTGATATGCAGGAGAAACAGCGTTGGTGATAGCACGCAGCCTTGTGGAACACCAGCGTTGATAGGCTTGAAATCAGAGCATGCACCGTCTACTAAGACCTTGATACTCCGATCAGCAAGGAAACTGGTGATCCATTTGCACAATTTCTCGGGAAGCCCATAGGAAGGAAGCTTCGAAAGAAGCGCTTTGTGCCAGACCCGATCGAAGGCCTTCGCTATGTCCAAACTAACGGCCAATGCCTCCCCCTTGGACTCTACTGCCTCCGCCCATCTATGAGTCAAATAGACTAGAAGATCACCAGCTGATCGAACTCGACGAAAACCGTACTGGCGGTCACTAATCAGCTGGTGATCCTCAAGGTAACTCATGAGCTGGCAGTTTATAATGGATTCCATTATTTTGGAGAACAAGGAGGTGATGGCAATAGGCCTGTAGTTGGATGGGTCTGAGCGGTCGCCTTTTTTAGGGATCGGGTGGACCAAAGCTGTCTTCCATGAATTCGGGACTACGCCTTGGGAGTAGGAGTACCGGAAAAGACACGTTAAAACCGGTGCCAACTCCGGAGCACACGTCTTCAGCACAATGGGAGGGACTCCATCGGGCCCACTCGACTTGCTGACGTCCAGGGAGAAGAGTGCTTTGCGAACCGAGCGCTGTGTAAATCGCACATCCGGCATGGAGCACTCACATCGCGGGATGGTCGGCGGTGTATTTCCCCGGTCATATAGAGTCGAGTTGGACGCAAAAAGAGAGCTCAACAGATCGGCTTTCTCCTTTGCGGCATGGGCCAGTGAGTCCTCCTCCCTGTGCAGAGATGGAAGAGATGGCTGACAGAAGTTCCCTTGGACAGCCTTGGCGAAAGACCAGAATGCACGGGTTCCCGAAGGAAGGCGAACTAGCTTCTCGCCAATTCTGCCGATGTGCTCAGACCTTGCCTTGGCAATGACGCTTTTGAAGGACCTGGAGGCGGAATTATACTTCTTTTTAAGTGCGCTGGTGTTTACATCCCGAGACGTTGATGCGTCAGCCCAGGCCCGGTAGCACTCCTGCTTATAGCGTGATGCTATTTTACAGGAGCGACCAAACCATGGCTGGGATCTGCCTCCGATGGGCACCACAGAGGATGGAATAAAAAGTTCTATACCCTGAAGCACCACATCAGCAACAGAATCGGCAACAACGCTGGGATCTTCCGGCGAGAAGCAAACCCGCCCCCAAGGGTAGGATGCAAAAAAAGACCGCATTTTCAAGATGCATTTTCCGACGGACGGAGCTTGCCGCCGTGTTTGGCACTATAGTGCCAAACACGGCGGCAAGCTGCAGATCGCGACTGCGATTGGAGCGTGAGTGGCACCGTACTGCGGATCAGACAATGGTCCGAAGAGCCCAGAGGGGCATCGACGGAGACCTGATATCCGTCCGGATGAGAGGTCAGCAGAAGATACAACAGGGAAGGTACATGGTCTTCCACATCTGGGATCCGCGTAGGCGAAGTAACCAGTTGTGTTAGACCATATGCCAAAGCAAAGTCATAGACAGATCTACCCGCATGATCGATTTAATCGGTATACCTCAAAACTTGAAAACGAGATTGTACAAGCAGTGCGTGTAGTCAGTAATGACTTATGGATCTGAGACGTGGTCCTGCCCGTGTGAGGAAGCTGAAGATCGCTCAGCGAGCTTTCTCTCTCTCTTTCCCTCGGGGTTTTTCTGTGTGATAAACTTAGAAATGAGAATATCCATAGTAGAACCAGGGTGACTGACATAGCCCAACGGATTAGTAAGCTGAAGTGGCAATGGGCCGGCCATATAGCTCGAAGAACCGACAACCGATGGGGAAAAAAGGTTCTCGAGTGGCAGCCACGTACCTTTAGGCGAAGTGTATAGAAACGACCTGGTAATACATGTAAGAAGTCGATGGATGCATGTGGCTCAAGACCGTTCTTTGTGGCATTCCTTGGGGGAGGCCTATGTTCACCAGTGGACTTGTGAAGGGCTGTAATGTTAAATGATGAGATGTAAAAGTTCCATAGCGGTGATGGGCAGCAGCGCCAAAGGTGCAAGACAGCACCAGCAGCAGGAAGGATCATTAATCCGTTTACCAAGCCTGATTAAGGCAAGTCCTCTTGTGGCCTATGGAGAGTAAATGTAGTTGTGGTGGTACCTGTTGATTAAGTCCATTGCCGGAATTTATTTATTCATTATTAGATATATTTGTTTAAAACATGAACAGATAAGGATGGCACAATTCTTAAAGCATGACATGTTTTGTAAATATAATATAATATAATATAATTTTGCATGCATAAATACCACATACAAAAGAAATTTTTCTAATAAAATCTAATCCAACACAAAACAATCAAACTAAAACAAATAAAATCATAAATAGTTAATTAGCAACTAAGTCACAGTTAAACAGTTTTATATTTCACATCACAAAGTTTCACATAAAGAAGTAGAAGGCGATGGATACAGTTACAGATAGATAGAAGATTAAAGCAGAAAGCAGTCTAGAATCACAAGCCTAAAATAGGAAATTAACACTTAAATTATTTTCGTTTTAAACAAAGCTAAAAGTCGGCGTAGGCATAAGCGGCATAAGTTTCGCGCCTGACGGCTAAATCGCGACTGCGCTATCGACCTCCGGTCTGAGCAGGAGGTGATGTGGCGCTGTCCTCGCGCCACACCAATGGGGCCGGTTGAAGGAAAAGGGGAGATCTCCCGCCGGGCAAGGTGATATGTCCGGAGAGCGCCAACGCTCCGTGTGCTATTTCTGAAGCTCTTCTATATATAGCGCGTTAACTTCAGAACTGATAGCGCGATTTAGGCTTCGGTGTGTTGCCTATTATGGTCTGACGATGAATAAGAAGAGGAAACACAAATAATTCAGTTTTTATAACTATTACCAATTTCTTCATCACTATCGTCTTCACCATCATCACTATCACAGCTTTATAACTCCACTACGAACATTGGCCTCCCCCGAGGATGCCACAAATCACGGTCTTGAGCCTGCATCTATTTTATAAGAACAAATCATAACCAACGCGATTTTCTTTGAGAATTCTGCATATATGAGACCGCGGCTATGCAATTTACATTTTTGTGGATATTTTCTTAACTTACTTGTGACAGAAGTCGGCTACGTGTTTGTAGTACTGACAGATATTCCCTGGACTCTTCGGTGTGGAGCAGTACTGAGGCTCGTCGCACAGATTGTACCTGCCCGTTTTGCAGAACTCGCATTTGCGACACGGCTGCGTGGGTTCTATCGCCACACGGTCTCCCGGTTTCAATCCCTTAACATTACCACCGACCTAGAAGGAGAGAGGTTTGTCCACAATGTTTTTATCAATTGAATATATACACAGACACGAGTGTTTCGTGTCGGCTTGCCATCCAATCGGACTATGATAATGAGGGAAAAGGGCGTGCACCTGTGCTTGCGCATGCACTTAAACACTAATCCTGTCCTGCGTAGATAGCCATCTCCGTTGGACTGGCAATTCCGACCGAAATTCGGTCTGGAGGACATTGTATACACCGACTTCAATTATGTTGCCTTGTCAGCGAAATGGTGTTTGGCTGCGGTTTCATAAGCCGCGGGTTCTTTTCCAGCGCGGAACAATCTGACAAGCGTTGGCAATACATATAAACATACTGGCCGAGAAGAAACTGCATACTTAAGAAAATGTGTAAAAATTACAACGACGACAAGACGGACGCTATAGATTGGATTTAGATTTATTAATTACACCCAAAATTCAACAAAAGTCCACTGTTAAGCAAAGGACTCCTCCATAGATTGACTAGACGGGAGGAAATTTGCTATATTTGCAACGTTTGTTAACTGTTAAAGATGAGATATATATGAAATAAATAATTATTATTATAATTGGGGCCGTGTGGTGGCGGTGTAAGAATATCCACTACCGCATATCGTCTCGTGGGTGTCGTAAGAGGCGACAGAGAAAAACAAGCCAGGAGATGGGCAACAGCGTCTTCCTGATATTTACTCAAAATTAAAAAGACTGCTTAAAAAACTGCAAGGCGTGGCAACAATGGCAAAATTCCCACTATGAGGCAATCTATGGGAAAGCCTATGTTCAGCAGTGGACTTTTATATTCTGTAATGGTGTGGTAATTATTTTTGTGTGCTCATAAGTTATTCTATATGGGAAACACATCAGGGCAGGTAGAGAGCAGGAGGCACAGGCCTCCTCTGATTTCTGAGAGAGTTATGGAGCTATTAATCGGCCGCGCTGCTCTACAAAGACTTCTATGTAGATTAGACTACATCGGCAATTCAAAACGCCGACCGGGCGGGTAGCACATAAATAATGACAGCGTTTTCTCAGTCACATAAAAAAATCAGTGTTGGATTGTCGAAAAAAACGTTCGTGGTTTACAAAACAAAGAACTAGTCTTCTCGCCCGCTCGCTGTCTACTATAGGAGTTACGGCAAATTGACCGTAACTTAGTGCGCAATGTAATAAGGTCGAAGAGACTGTCTAGCAGTACTCACAGAAGTCTTTGACTCTATATGTCTTCAATATAATTTTTATCTCAGACATGCAGGTTTCCTCACGATGTTTTCCTTCGCCGCCAATCACGTGATAAAATAGCACAAAACATTGCAATTAATAATTTATTGGTGCCGGCGGGAATCGAACCCATCAGGTTGCCCGCGTGCTGTGAAATTTGCGGCGGGCTACTAATCCCTGAGTCACTGCTTCTTTACCAGAATGGGAGAGTAAATCTTTCATGAGGTTAATGCACCTGATGGTTAACATCTTAAATATGATAATAGAAAAATTGCTTTTCTAACACAAACCTTGACAACTACGCCGGCTGCTTCGTGTCCCATGACCATTGGTCCGTCTAGAACCTCCTGGCCACATTTTCCTGCGCTGTACAGCTTCAAATCCGACCCGCAAATACCCACGCAAGATATCTTTATTAACGCCTCTATAACAACAAACTAACTATAAGATTGTAACAAATTTTTGGTCACTTATTGTGGACTAGAATAGAGAAATGTCGGACTTCCCCTACTGCTTCTTCTGTTTGTGGCTCAGACAAACAAAAAACATAGACGCGGGGCTATGTCAACACGTGGGCATACACACTACCACACACTACTTACATGCACCTCACTTATCACCTGACCGGTACCCTGTGGTCAACCCTACCTCCTGAAATCGGTAAGTTTTGTTGTGCTTGCTTATTTGCCATTTATTTAGAATATTTGTCCATAGGCTTTTTTGGGCCCCGTTCTCTGTTGCTCGTCGAGGGGGCTACTATGGGCGCTAGCCCAGTCGACTTTTGTCGGGGCAACTAGGGGCGTGTACAGTTACCACGCTTGGAAATTTTTTATTTTCTAGATGCAATTCTTCTGGCTTGTTCCCGCTGTCGCATCTTATGGCACCCACGGGACAATATGGGGTAGAGGATATTCTTAGACCGCTACTACATGGAATATCCATCTAAACCAATTCATATATGTGAATATGTAATTTGTGCTAACCGTCATCGTTGATCACCGGAACTTGCAGATTTTCCTGAAATAAAAATTAAATATATTAGGAAATCTCGACGAAATGAAGTGACGAATATCATGACACAGGAGGTACAGGAGTGTGTTTTGTAGCACTCCTCGGAGGGGATCTATGTTCAGCAGTGGACTTGTAAAAGGCTGTGGGCGTTGAGCAATATCGGTTACTCTGGTTCTACTGTGTACATCCTCGTTTTTAAGTCTATCACACAGAGAAACCCCGAGCACAACCATCTTCATGGCTCGCTGAGCGACCTTGAGCTTCCCCATACGGCCAACAGTGAAGGACCACGTCTCAGATCCATAGTTCATCACAGGCAACACGCACTGATTATACAATCTTGTTTTCAGGTTTTGAGGTATGTCTGACCAGAAGATTTTTTGAATCCTGCAAAGCCGAGTTGAATCCATCAATTGACCTCTCGGTCAAAGTTGGACTATTTGTCCCATGTAAATGTACTCGTCAACAATTTCAAACTTAGTGCTTCTAACAACTACTGCAGGGCTAGCATAGGCAGGAGACAATTTTATCCCCGGGAAAAAGAGAAAATGTTTATTCCCTCGCTTCGTTTTATCCACCCTTCGAGCATAGGCACACCGGCGGATATGATATCCACAGTAGATAAAATGGGAGATAGACTTAGACCAAGATAGATTTTTGTATGAATATAAACCTAAACCCACGTCCAATGAACTAGGTTAGAATTGTCCCTTTCAAATGTCAAAAAAGCATAATTTTTTTTATTTCATTTCGCTTCATGCTACGGACGGGGGATATTTGTCTACTTGTTATGTTATCGGGCATATACTTCTCCCCGGTGCCGTGCTTTGGCATATGGACAAGATAATTTTATCTCTTGTCAGTGGATATAATCGGGGGATAAATTTTTTGTCCCCAGCCCATGCTAGCCGTGCTGGCATAGGTGTGACAAGGACGTTACACATGACTTTCATTTTGTCCATGTTCATCTTAAGACCTATCCATTGGGAGACAGTATTGAGGTCATTGAGCATAGTGCTTAGGTCCTCCAGCGATTCTGCCATAACGATTATATTGTCAGAAAATCGAGGGTGAGTGATGTACTCACCATTGACGTTAATACCATATCCTTTCCAGTCCAGTAGGTTGAAAACGTCTTCCAATGCAGAATAGATTCGGGGATATTACGTCACACTGTAGGCAAGGAAGATCGTGTTGCTGAGAGGCTGCCCTTTTTTTGTACGTGGGGAAATGCCTACACATACTCGCTCCGCGGGGGTAATGACGGGTTATGTCAGACTCGCACCGACTAAAACCCCATGGTGTTCCACATTCGTCTCATATTGGCATGGCTATGGGAACGCTTTCGCACACATCCGCAGCCCCACCAGCGTTGGCCGCCCCTTGGCGGTCCCTCCTTTGGAGAAGACTCCTCCTCCTCCTTCTCATTCTCAGGTAAGGCGCACCAGAACACACGACGCGCCCTCCTCCTCAGCCTCCAAATTCACGTGCGCAACGGACACCTCCTTGTCCGATGCGCAAAGGCCATAGGGCCAGGAAAAACGACACTCAGAAGCACTAGCCTTCCTGACCCCAGCGGCAGATCTGGTCTATAGCTCCGCCGCCAACCAAGATTTGGCTGCGGAGGGTAGGGAGAGCGGCGCCTCACAATACTAACACTCCTCTCCCCCCGCTGCACCACCACCCCGCATCAACGGTGCGGCCCCGCCAGAGTCGCGGAGGATAGTGCGAGTGGCGCATCGTCATACCAACACGCCTCTTCTTCCGCGACTCCTCCTCTACTGCAGCGGTAGGGAGAGAGGGCAGCCCTCTCGTCGCAGCCCACCGACACACATCCGAAGTGGGCTCGCCAAGCCCACTCGGAGTGGTCTCCTCGGGCCGGCCCTACACTTTGGGCCAGCCATGTGGGTTCCTCTTAGTTCACCGCGGATGACCAAGCCACGGCTACTAAGCCCCACGCCACGACAAGGCGGGAACCTGTTCAGGGGAGTGAGAGGCTGCCCTGTGTTACATTGAGGTGGGTAGTGTTGCTGTTGCTTTGCATACTTTGGTGTTACCGTGTAGTTCGGTCCTTCACATTACGCCGGTGTGTGATTGTGACGGGAACATGTTACGGTTGGTCGAACTGTATTTCTCTTTTCTATACTGAATGTATGGTGCAGTACGCTGTACTCCGGAATGGTTTCTGATAGTAAGGATGGTTTTTTACAGAGTAGTGTCCTTTTATTTAAATAATTTTGAGGATAATTCTTAACAGTATATTATGTACTTCAATGGGTTTATCAGCAGAAGCAAGAGGAGTGGTAGCGTTAGACCTCAGCTGATAACCGATCACGCACGACGGTGGTTTACCGGCGTTGCGTCATTTTAGTGCCGGACTTCATGTAAGGTGGAATTAATTAATCCCCAAGTTAATACAGTTCCCACGTCAAAACACTTTTTCATAATCTACATAAAAATAAAAGAACAGGAACAAACACACTGATAATCGCACGTCGTTCTTTTGTCTGCGATGTATTAGCAGCATATAGCTGTCATAGAATCTAATGATACATGAGTTAGGTTGTGTAGAATTATTAGGTAGTCTATACTCGTATTTAGGAACAAGTAGAAAATAAACCCCTCTATTAACGCTATTTAATACTTATGTTATTGTATTCGTAAATATAACATATTGATAACAAGTTCAAATGCATAGTTCTGTGATAATAAATAATTACGTAAACACAAATCTCTTAGATATAATGTTTTTGAACATACAGCAATCTGAGGTTTGACTTTTGACCTTGCGCAATTGTGATTTCTTTTATAAATAAATGTATGAATGCGTTTTTTTAATAGCCATCGTCTACACTGCGGGATAGTCGTCATGTTTGAAAGGAATTTTTCGGTTTATCTCTTTAATCAATTTACGCCTCCAGCCTTCCCTTACGCGTTTTCTACACTACCTTCTTCTTCCATCTCTTCGACCTGATGTAGTTCACTGCTGGTCTAGTCATTTATAAGTGTTAAAATTAAAACATCATCAATGTAGTCGAAGTCAATTAAATACGCATTATTAAGGATAACTCAACAGGTTAGATTATATGGAATAATAATAATAATAATAATATTTTTTACACATAAAAAAATACAGTCGAATTGAGAACCTCCTCCTTTTTTGTATCGTTTGAAAAGGAACGCCTGTCGGCGGACTCACTGGCAAGTGATTGCCACGTTTCGCAGGCGGATTGATTATCATAGTACGAGACGTCTGGCACCTTATCTCTTATTCGACTTGTGGACACCGACGAAAGGAAATAGGCGAAGGGATTTCTCATGCCGCCCACACATGACGGCTCCTTTCTTACTGAAAAAATAATTGATATCTGATCGTAACTGCAAATATCTTACCTATTATAGCTATTTGGGCATAATAAACTGTCTCAATATCGAAACTCTTAAAATCAGATCATCAAGCAAATATATTACCTACCTATAAACTTAGGTTTCAGTTCGTGCTTTGATTATATATGATATTTTAAAAATATGCCGCTGGTGTTTGCGTATTTTAATCACTTGGGTTTGTATGTTTTTGTTTTAAATCTGTATATCATATAATAATAGGTACATTCTTTAAAATACATGATATTTATTACTTACGATTCTCACATCGTACGGCCCGTGCAGTACGGCGGCTAAATTGTCCATCTTGTAGAACTAGATATAGTAACTATTTTGTATCCAACGACAAGTTTTATCAACGCTTCCTGTCGATTAACTTTATATTCCATCTTGTCTTTGTGTCTTTCTCTCCGTCTCTCTCTTAAAACACGCAATTAATTATAGTGACATCTGTTATGTAATCTATGAAAGTCAAAGCATGACAAATAATATTGTTATTTTTAATTTCGAATCTTTTATTGTATAATTGTATATTTTCGCCGGTTTAGTGCCGGCGTAAGGTTATCCACCATATCATCCAGTGTGTGACATAAAAAGCGATAGAGGGAAATGAAACGGAAGACGAGCAGTAGCATCTTCCTCATAACAATTCCAAATAACAAAAACCTTGGCGGGCGGGTTGCAAGCGTAGCAACATTATTTTAATTTTATTTTTTTAAAAACGTTACCACCACACTAGGATATTTTCCTGTATCGTGGAGGCAGTTTACAAACATAAATTGCACGAGGACAAACATCCAGACCCGAAACAATTATTTGTAGGCCATACAAATACTTGTTCCGTGCAGGATTCGAACGCGCGGCCCCCAGCGCAACAACGCATTGCTATGCCACTACGCCACGGAACCGTCGCGCAGTGGCTTAGCAACTGTGATTAACATCCGCCTCTATGAGGTAATCTATAGCGGATGCCTACATATGTCCAGCAGCGGACTTTTGTTAGGCTGTGTAAATAACGAATAAATGAAAAAAAAATTTACAAATAACTTACAAAATATGAAATTGGAAATTAAAGATGTCAAAGTCGATTTTTGGTCACGGCGAAGACTTCTTATTAATCTCAGACACAATATAAACTATACCTGAACTAGATGCGCCAAATGCGATTGTAACGGAGTTAAGTTTCAGCCGCCGGCATGAGCATGTGGACAGTCACAATTCAACATGACACCATAAAAATATCAATTTGTACATTAATTTTGGCTTTGGCTTGAACTCTAATTCAAGACTCACGTAATAGCGAGGTAATTTAACCACTTGGCCTGATCGCATTATCAATAAACAATGAACGAGTAACCACGGATTAATAATACGTCGTAAATACAGGTGCATGCGAACAGCGGACAGTACGGTAATTTATACATTATAACAGTGATATTTTAACATTACAAGAAGATAGGAGTACATGGAAGGTACGAAATTTGAAGAATAGACTTTTGAACAGATCTATTGCTATCTCACTGTGCTCCAACAACCGGGCTAGACAACCGAGATAGAAAACTGCAGATCAGACTGATTATGACTGTTTAGGCCCAAACTTGGGCATTTGAAACGCCATCTAATCGCGTTTAACTGGGCGCATCGCCCGATGGTCTGAGGTGACGTGCGCGACGCCGGGGGGAGGGGGAGGGGCAGCGGTATGCCACTTCCCGGCGTTCGGCCTCGTGAGTGCGAAGTCAGTAGCTTGACTGGAGCGGTGCTGTCGATTATCGTATTTTATGACCGCTGCAACGGTTTCGCGCGACCAGTTTTTTGGTTTTGTGGCCTAGAATTTGAGTCTTTGTGCGCATTTAAGTTGGTTATTGAATTTGGGTTGTGTAGACCGCCTCGAATTAGATTGTCTAAGTTGTACGTTTCGGACAAGAGGCTTGTTGAAAGCAGCGGTGCTGTCGATTAGCGTATTTTTGTGAGCGCTGCAACGGTTTCGCGCGCCCGTTTTTTTGGTTTTGTGGTCTATAATTTGAGTCTTTGTGCGCGTTTAATTTGCTATTGAATTAGGGTCGTGTGGACCGCCTCGAATTAGTTTGTCTAAGTTGTACGTTTCGGACAAGAGGCTTGTATTGAATTTGACTGATTAAAGTAATTTCGTTGCAAGTAATTACGTCAATTGTATAGTAATTGCATGTTGAAGTGCATTTTGCAATATTTAACTTGTGTGTAGTGGACATACGGTCTTGAATTTGATGCTCGCATTCCATTTCGAGGGCGTGGCCTGGTTAATTGTTTTTGGAAGTTAAAGTTAAAGTTAATGTTTAATTGTACCGTCGCGTTAAGTGCCTTTTGTGTGTTGACTATGTAGTTAGTTTGCGTGTCAGCTAGGCTGATTTTGAGTCGTAATCCGGGCGTAGTATTTAATATCGTACGAAGGAATTTAGTTTGTTGTTTGTAACGCTGAACTTTGTGACTCGAGAAGAGATCGCGTTCGTTAACTGTTTGTAATTTGGTGCTACATGAACCCGGAACCTCGAATATTGAACTTTGAACGACTGTTCGTTACTTGTGTCGGGTGTCACGTATTTGATTTCGATGAACATTGAATTGGTTGACTTTGAAGTTAATTATATGTACAATAAAGTTGATAGACTGGAAAAGTGAAATGAAGAAAGAAGTTGTCAATTGGTGACGTCCGCTGGAGTGATACAACATTGTGGGGCAGCATCGGACCAGGCTGCTGCCCGATCACCTCAGTTAGGTCAAGTCACATATATAAACACTACCACACACTACTTACATGCACCTACACCACTATCGCCTGACCGAGCCTTGGGGCATTCTTAGCTTCGGAACCAGGTACGTATTATTTATTTACCTAGCCTTATATCTATCGTGTAGAATGATAAGTCTCCATAGGCCGTTGGGCCCTACCCTTAGTTGTCCGTTGAATCTACCGCTGATGGGCCCCGAGATATTTGATCTGTGTTGGGGCAGCTAGGGGCGTGTACAATGACTATGAAAAATTTACGAAATCACCACCTTGTTTTCCACTAATTCTTTCTCCAAAAGTGGCCCGATTTCAATTTTTGTCAATAACGACATAAGAAGGATTGTGTGCCTGGATGACCACTAACGGTGTAACTGGGCAGGTTTAGTAATTTTAGAGAACACCTCAGCATCTTATATCGACTAGTTTTTATATTAGCGCACACATTTTTTTTATAGAAGATGGGGCAAACGAGCATGCGGCTCACCTTATGGTAAGTGACTACCCCCGCCCATGAACAACCGCAACACAAGGGGAATTGCAGATGCATTGTCGGTCTTTTAGAAAGGTGTAAGCTCTTTTCTTGAAGGTCCCTAAGTCATATCGGTCCGGAAAAATCGCTGGTGGTAAACAATTCCACAGAGATGTTGTACGAGGAAGAAAATTCGTAGTAAAATGCAGTCGTGGATCACCAAGTATCCAGATGGTGAGGATAGTATCGTGAATTTCGACGCGATATGCGTTAGTGAAATTTGGCGGCTGGAATTAATTCGAACAAATTCCTCAGAGCACTCCCCGTGGTAAATTCAATAGAAAATGCAAAGGGATGCAACATCCCTACGCAGCGCCAATGTATCCAGCCGATCAGAAAGAACTCGGTCGTCGACGATTCAAACCACTCTGCGCTGGATGCGGTTGTGGCCGGTGGAAAGAAAAGGGGAGATCTCCCGCCGGGCAAGGTGTTCTGCCCGGGGAGCGGCCAACGCTCCGAGTGGTAGTTCGGAGCTATTCTATATATACTGCTTTAACTTCGGAACTTTGTTAGCGCGATTTAGGCTTCGATGTGTTTCGCTTGTGGGGCGTCACCACTATGGCAGGTGGAAAGAAAAGGGGAGATCTCCCGCCGGGCAAGGTGTTCTGCCCGGGGAGCGGCCAACGCTCCGAGTGGTAGTTCGGAGCTATTCTATATATACTGCTTTAACTTCGAAACTTTTTTAGCGCGATTTAGGCTTCGATGTGTTTCGCTTGTGGGGCGACAACAGCGCTGCTACACGGTCAAGTGGAAGGAGCTGGCACTGGGATGCACCGGCCCAGAGGTGAGAACAGTATTCCATGTGAGGCCGAACTTGCGCTTTGTAAAGTTGCAAGCGATGTGCCGGCATTAAATACTGTCTCGCTCTGCTGAGCACGCCAAGTTTTTTAGAGGCCAATTTGGCCTTCCCTTCCAAGTGAACACGAAACTGCATACTATTCGATATGTCGACGCCGAGGATTCCGATGCTAGCTGAGGCAGCAAGGGGAGTGCTCAGAAACTGAGGAGATACGACAAAGGAGTTCTTTTTAGCGATAAACGCTCAAACTTGTGTCTTCTGAAGATTAAACTGGACTAGATTTAGTCGCCCCCAATCTGAGACTTTGTTCAGCAAAGACTCGAGTTCAGACACAAGTTTTTTCCGTTGCTCGGCGACGTTTTCCCGAGAAATATTGGCACAGCCGGTGTATAAGGTATCACCAGTGCTGTCGTCTGCATAGCAATGAATGTTACCAGATTGCAACATATCATTGATATTCAAGAGAAACAGCGTTGGTGATAGCACGCAGCCTTGTGGAACACCAGCGTTAGTGGCCTTGTAACCAGAGCATGCACCGTCTACAACGACGTTGATGCTCCGATCAGCAAGGAAACTGGTGATCCAATTGCACAATTTCTCGAGAAGCCCATAAGAAGGGAGCTTCGAAAGAAGCGCTTTGTACCAGACCCGATCGAAGGCCTTCGCTATGTCCAAACTAACGGCCAATGCCTCCCCTTTGGACTCTATTGCCATCGCCCATCTATGAGTCAGGTAGACCAGAAGATCACTAGCTGATCGACCCCGACGAAAATCGTATTGGCGGTCACTAATCAGCTGGTGATCCTCAAGGTACTTCATGAACTGGCAGTTTATAATAGACTCCATTATTTTGGAGAGCAAGGAGGTGATGGCGATAGGCCTGTAGTTGGATGGGTCTGAGCGGTCGCCTTTTTTTGGCTTGGATGGATCAAAGCTGTCTTCCATGAATTCGGGACTACGCCTTGGAAGTAGGAGTACCGGAAAAGATGCGTTAAAATCGGTGCCAACTCCAGAGCGCAAGTCTTCAGCACTATGAGAGGGACTCCATCAGGCCCACTCGACTTGCATCATGCATGAACATCCGGCATAGAGTACTCACACCGTGGAATGGTCGGCGGTGTGTTCCCCCCATCATCTAGAGTCGAGTTGGACGCAAAGAGTGAGCCTAACAGATCGGCTTTCTCCTTTGCGGCATGGGCTAGTGAGTCGTCCTCTCTGTGCAGAGATGGAAGAGATGGCTGACAGAAGTGACCTTGGACACCCTTGGCGAGAGACTAAAATTCACCGGTTCCCGAAGGAAGGTGAACTAGCTTCTCACCAATTCTGCTGATGAGCTCAGACCTTGCCTTCGCAATGACTGAGGTGGAATTATACTTCTTTTTATGAGTGCTGGTGTTTACATCCAGAGACGTTGATGCGTCAGCCCAGGCCCGGTAGCATTCCTACTTATAGCGTGATGCTATTTTACAGGAGCGACCAAACTATAGCTGGGATCTGCCTCCGATGGGCACCACAGAGGATGGAATAAAAAGTTACGTGCCCTGAAGTACCACATCAGCAACAGAATCAGCAACAACGCTGGGATCTTCCGGCGAGAAGCAAACCCGTCTCCAAGGGTAGGATGTTGATGTGAGGGGGGGGGGGGGGGGGGGGGATGGGGCCTCCGGCCACCTGCCCCTCACCAAGCGAAACGTCTACTTCACGCTGGTATTCTGTGAGGTCGTGGTACCACCCAGGTTCGAGCCGGCTCATCAATGCGACAGCAAAAGCTGCCTCGCTGCTCTACCACTGTGACAAACACATTTGTAGGATTCGTATGACAACAAGGGGAAACTTGTGTTTGAGGAATTAAAATAATGTGTTAATATTACTGGCCGAAATGCCAGTAATATTAACACCTCAAAACTCAAGAGTATCCATCACACCATTTCGTCCCATGGTTGTCGTAAAAGGAGACTATGGGAAATGCCTAAACCGATCTAATGGCCTTCAATAGAGCGTAGTTTTATCATCTCGTTTTCTCCCTGAGACTTCCCCCCTCCACCCGTTCGTGAGAAATCTAGTCTTTTTAAAAATTACAGTCTCAGAATTAGAACGGAGAAAAAAACAATGATTAAGGCTGGTACTGGGACAAACAACGCAAGTGATGTATTAGCGTTCTACCAACTATCCTTGTTAGTTGCAAAAAGTGGTAAACCCCAAACCATTGTTGAAGAATTAATATTACTGTGAGTAGGTGTGAATTGGGGCTTCTGCGTCACTTGCACTCGCTTCGCTCGAGCTACATGCCGCTGAAGGCCCCAATTCTCTCCATTAGAGGGGACGGGGAAAAAAGCGTTATATTTTTCTATTTCATAATATAAAAAAATTACCCAATTCACAATCTGGAAGACGAGAAATCTTAAAAATAATTTTATGTCACGAATAATATAAGAAATCGGTTACTTTAATCGATTAATGTGAATGAGTTTTAACAGTTAAACATAAAAACAACTTACACCAGATGATTGATTCAATCAAGTAAATAGATACAATACAATATATTAACTTAGTATTAACAGTTTAAAAATAACATATCAACATAACAAAAATAAATCTTAAAATCGATTCAACTTTACAGTTCAATCTATTACTTTTGTTTGTCAACTGTATTTTTAATCTATGCTGATAATGACAGCTCCTGCCTGATTCGATCTATGATCACTCATCTCGTATCCATTTATTACTGTATATATCTCGTATCGCTTAGTACGTGTGCGTTTTGAGTGTGTTTCTTGGTGTTTTATTGATTTATATTCCTCGACCACTGCTTTTATTCTACGGACTTCTGATCTTACTTAACTTGTACGACTTTTGCTATCGTAAGAACACCGATAATCTCGTTAACTCATTTGACTTTGGCTCGTTATTGTGGATTTTACGGCCTGGATTTTATCGATTAGATATTGACTTAATGGATCGCTGTGTGAATTGTGGCATAGCGACTAGTCGCTGTAATACACTAGGCACATGATCCTTCCAAAATAGCAATCGCTCCCCAAAAATCAACTGTTTTGTATAGGTTGTTGCCAACTTGTTGCATAACCTCACTTTTACTAAATCTCTTCTTACTCTGCTCTCAGATTGCCAATGTTCGCAGAATTTTCAGTTATGTTTAGATAATATATAAGCTATTAATAGACATAACATTCATCTTTTTACAATCTGGGCCCAAGAATGTATGAAAGCGTATCAGTCTCCTTTTTAGTCTAATTCTTGATCTGCTTTTTTATCTTTGCTCCATTTCTAATACCGTTTCATTCGGAATCTCAAATACAAATGGTTCAATAATATAACAACAATATATGAAGGCTAATCTATTTCATCGTTAAAAATGCAAGGTGGTACAAAAAAAACCAGTTACTTTAATAATAAGTACTAATCGTTAACGGTCTGAAACTATTTTTTTTTCTTCTTCTCGAACACAAAGGTAGTTTAAATTAAAAGATGAAGTGTTTATTTACATATATTTTATTAGAAATCAAACAATCATGTTTTCAAAACATCATTTCTTAATACATAAAACATTTTTTAACGCACATATTTTCTTACGAGTAAAACAGTTATACAGTAAAGCATCTTTACAATAAAGTTCACAAAGAGTATTTAAATTGGGAGCTCCTAAGCAACTATCTATGATAGTATTATTTTCATCACAAATATCTTGCACCCATTTCATTTTTTTACATCCTTTTAAAAAATCTTTTTATCTTTCAAATATGTCTTTATAATTCTGTGAAACTCTCTATAATCAATAAAGCCCTCACTCCATCGATACCCTCTGTGCTTTTCAATCCAGCCAATTTGTTTTTTCTCTTCAGGAGATAGTGAAGTGAATGGGTAAGGAGGTTTAATTAGGAATATATTGGTGTACTCTAGAGCGGCTATAGCAAACTCCTTTACTATAAATTTATTTTTGCTATTTTTGAAGCCTTGAAGATCGCGATTATTGTATTGCTATTCATGATATTTTCTTAACGATATTACTCAGTGGTTTGTATTCGAATATACAGTCGTTTAATATCAAGCAATAAGCGGCTTGTCTGATCTGGTATTTCTTGGTCTGTTTCGATTTCAACTCTCACATCGATCGAACCTTTTAAAGTTTCGTGTTGTCTTGAAGAATCAATTACAAATAATGGAGCCACGTCTCTGAACTCCTTTAAACCCATCAACGGCTCTGACCGGCGTCCATGATACGACTGTTGAAATCTCGCATACTGATCGTATAATACAGTAAACTTATCTTCTGAAAAACTAACATTCAGCCCCTCATAACGATAATATGATGAATTTAAAAAGACTCTTACATCTCGTACGTGACAATGATCAAACTCTGCCATTGATAATTTCGCGTTATGTTTGCGGTTGGTTTGCAAGGCAATGACCACAAATCGTGGTTTCTCTATTTGCGATGAAGTTTTTATAGACCAAGTATGTTTACGTGTTTTGGATAGCAATGGATATTCATATAAGTCCCAGGAACGGAATGCCAATGAGAGTGAGTAAACAAGACAAAATGAGTAAACAAGAGTGAGTAAGGGTTTTGTGGGATGTTGTATAAACATTGTTATCTGAGTTTTCTTCATTATTAACAGGATCTTCAAACACATCACTTGAAGAAATCGATGACTCACTTGTGCTGTACTTAGGTTTTTTTTAATAAGGTGAGCTTGGTCTGTATCTTCATTTAAATGCTGCTTTTCTTCAGTTTTTCTGGTAAGCATATTAAGTGGATCAACGATAGGCTTAAATATTGTTTCCAAAGCCAGACTGTTTGTATTTTTGCATGTTTTATCATTTCTTCCTTTCTTTTTACAGCTGCAGCAGATTTTACAATTTGTTTCTTGAGGTCTCGCTCCATTGTAAAGGAATTGTACTATGTTTGACTACTCAGCAGAAACTGATTGCTTTGTGACATAGCAGCTATTTAAACGTTAGTCTAAAATTATGTTATGTATTTATGTAATTATGTTATGTATGTTAATTAGGTAATTATGAATGTATCAAACTTCATTCTGTAATAGTCTTTATTTCGTTCACAGTCTTTATTTATAACAATATAATTGAAAGGTTTACTCCACACAGTTGAACACATTTCCCGGAACTGAGACCATGTCATGTCAGATCCACATGCTCGTCATAAATATGTCTCAGATTTACGTCATCTTGTTTAAACAATATGATCAGGTTAGCGTTATCTCTAACTAGTTGCTTAGGTATCTTAGTCTACGTTTGATTAATATAAAAACAGTCAATGTTCTTATGTCGACCCATGGCAAAATAATCGCGTATGTTGTTCTGATTTTCACAAGCTACCTCGTCAAATATTATAATTGAGTTAGGCGAAGCTTCGTATGGACTCAAAATTTCGCTATTATGATTATACTTGTAATAAGATATACCTTCCACAATCTGCAGTACTTTTTCTAAAAATAAGTATTTAGGTTGATATAAAGACTTTGAATATACATAAAGGTTACGGAAACGCGGTCCATTCTGATGTAACATTAAGCTGATAACTAAGTTAGTTTTTCCGCAATTTGATGGACTGCATACAATACTACGTGTCGTATTTGGCAATAAGCTCCCATGACGTTTAACCTTATTTTTTGGTGCAGGACAGATACATTCTAATTTAAGTGATTCTTTTTGTTTGAGAAATTTCATAACAGTTTTGTTAACTTGTCCGTATTACCTGATAGGTTTTAATGAACTAACGTTATTTCAATCGTGTTAATAGTTTAAAAAGTTGAAAAAGTTGCTGAAGATTAACTTAATCATCAGCTTTAGTTCAAAAGCATTTTTTTTATAGGATAGGGTGACAAACGAGCACACAGTCCACCTGATGGCAAGTGGTTGCTGTGGCCCATAGACATCTACACCTATCCTCGTTTGCAAATCAAGATGCAGATGTGTTGTCACCCTTGAGGATTAAGATGGAATGCCTCTTTTTCCAGTCTCCGGTTCTCTACACTCATCATACGAAACACAGCAGCGTTAAGCTGCTATTTTACGCTGGTATTCTGTGAGAGCGTGGTCTTTCCCCGGTCGAGCCGACCCATTTGTGCTACAACTATACTACTAATATAGCTGCAGCATGGTTCTACCATGTAAAAGCATTCACTCACTCTTGCTTCGCTCAAGCTATGTGCCCACTGAAGACCATAATTCTATCAAGTATAGGTCCAATTTCTTTTTAGTCTAACCAAATTAGTACCTACATGCTTGCACGTTTCTATATTAAGTCAATTTATTTAACCAATGGTGGGTGATCGCAAATGATCTAGCGGTTTGTACTACGAGTGAGCTACAAAGCCTGATGGCTGTGGTTCGATTCCCATCCAGTATAAAAATTAGGGTGCCTGAACACATGAAAACATTCGTATATACTGTTGGAGACCTTTTTTTCTTCTTTTGTTCTATGTGTAACTAGCGAGCGTTAACGGTTCAGGCAATCTATTATGATTGAGTAACAAACATAAAAAAACATCTAACATACACTTTATGTTTATGTTATTGATTTGTTTTTTTTTTTATAGAATAAGGGTGACAAACGAGCATGTACATCGGCACCAAGTAGAACGTCAATAGATCCTGGCTTGTGAAAGTTTGGATCAGCTAAATCCAACTGCATATACGAAGGCCAATATCTTGTGGGAATTCACGTGACTGCAACAATGAAGTGAGTTTCTTGAGTACATATGCATTTACTTCAAATGTGGAGGCTTCGCATTTTGTGGAATGTATTGTAAGTTTAACCATAGATTTTGTAGTTACCACTGATGAGTTTGATATACCAGAGATTCTGCCAGTAACGGGAGTGCAATCAAGATTCAATAACTGCGCTGCTGCTTCAGAGATAAAAGAGCCCTGTGAACCCTGATCAACAAGAGCTCTTAGTGTATAGATACCATTGTTCCTGGACTCAACCTTTATTTTGGCTGTAGCTAAGATAACCATTTCATCATTTGTTTCAGCCTTCAAGTTTACACTGAGGTTGCAAGAAGTACTCGGTGTAGAGGTATTTTCCTTTGGTGAAGCGGTATCCTTTTGAGCTTTATCAGAAGTGTTATTCTTGGGAAAGGTTGTGAAATGTAGTAACGTATGATGTCGACGTCCACATTTTTTGCAGTTTGTACTCTGTCTACAATTGAACACGGAGTGACCTTTCACCAGGCAATTGAAAGATATGTTGTTTTTGTGGAGTGAGAGCTTTATTGATTATAGGGAGTTTCACAGAATTATAAAGACATATTTGAACTTTATTGTAAAGATACTTTACTGTATAACTGTTTTACTCGTAAGAAAATATGTGCGTTAAAAATGTTTTATGTATTAAGAAATGGTGTTTTGAAAACAAAATGATTGTTTGATTTCCAACAAAATATATCTATGTGTTATTGCTTTCAGTTAAAATTGAAATAAAAACTAAAACATTTAAATTCAAATTCAGATAAAATCGAAAATCGAAATAATTAGTTTTAATAAATACATTCGTTGTAACAATAAATGTCTTTTCTTTTTTCCTCTACACAATTGAATAATAATGATACATAATAAAACAACAATAAAATTCAATGTATAACTTTTATTGTATTTTACAAGTTACATTACTTAAATTACTAGTTCTCACATAATTTTTCACCTATTTTTGTATAAGACAATTTGTGGCATCTAACACTTCATCATACATTGAATCCACAACATATTGAACACTAAGATGTGGATGACATTTTCTTCTTGCTCGTTAAGTTCGCAAAGGCTGATTTTAATCAGACGATGACCTCGTTTATTTTTATCTCGGCGGATAATGTATGATGATGATGATGATGATTCTTGAGAGCGGTTTCTCTTTCTGTAACATTTCTTTGATTTCGATTGCCGCTCTTCATTAATAGCTATTCTATTTGGTGGCAAATTGTGAAGCTGCTCCTTTCGGTTGTAATAATTTAGTGTAAATTTATCCACATCCTGGGGGCCGTCTCTTCGTAACTTTCATTATGGGGGGTATATTGCCATAGTTGCCACGCTTGGCGAGCGGGTTGGCAACCGCAGTTTTTTATTGTATTTTGTCGTTACCAGGAAGATGCTGCTGCCCATCTCCTGCCTGTTTCCCTTTGTCGCCTTTTACGACACCCACGGGAAGATATGGGGTAGTGGATATTCTTAACCGCCACTACACGGCAAAAAGCAAGAAAGAGCCAACTGTCAAAGCTGAAGACCGAATGTGGCAGCATCGTTTCCGGGGCACCTGAGATTTTGAGTGAGATTGAGAGGTTCTATGGGCAGCTGTACACGTCATCGTTGGAGCCACACGCAAGTGTGAGTAACGATCCAAGAGCGAGTCTTATCCGGCATTATTCCGATGATATCCCGGACGTCAGTCTGAGCGAGATTAGAATGGCTCTCCAGCACCTTAAAAACGGCAAGGCCCCAGGCCAGGATGGAATTACAGCGGAGCTTCTGAAAGCGGGTGGAAAACCGGTACTTGAAGTCCTTCAGAAGCTCTTTAATTCCGTCCTCCATGGTGGCATTACACCGGAGGCGTGGAGCAGAAGTGCGGTGGTCTTGTTCTTCAAGAAAGGCGACAACGCTCTCTTGAAGAACTACAGACCGATTTCCCTTCTGAGCCGCGTCTACGTGCTGTTTTCGAGAGTCATTACGAATCGTCTCGCGCGCAGACTTGACGACTTCCAGCCTCCCGAACAAGCCGGTTTCCGAAAAGGCTTTAGCACCATAGACCACATACATACCCTTCGGCAAATTGTACAGAAGTCCGAGGAGTACAATTTGCCACTATGTCTGGCGTATGTGGACTATGAGAAAGCCTTTGATTCCGTTGAAATTTGGGCGGTGCTGCAGTCCCTTCAGCGATGCCAAGTTGACTGTCGGTATATCGAAGTGTTGAAGTGCTTGTACAGTAGGGCTACGATGGCTATCCGAGTACAGAACCAGAGTACGAAACCTATCCAATTGCAGAGAGGTGTAAGACAGGGTGACGTCATATCCCCGAAACTCTTCACCGCTGCATTGGAAGATGTTTTCAAGCTTCTGGACTGGAAAGGATACGGTATCAACATCAATGGCGAGTACATCACTCACCTTCGATTTGCCGACGATATAGTCCTTATGGCAGAATCGCTGGAGGACCTAAGCACTATGCTCAATGACCTCAATAGTGTTTCCCAACGGATAGGTCTTAAGATGAACATGGACAAAACAAAGATCATGTTTAATGTCCATGTCACACCTATGCCGGTAGTTGTTGGGAACACTAAGCTCGAAGTTGTTGACGAGTATGTTTACCTGGGACAAATAGTCCGACTAGGTAAGTCCAACTTCGACCGAGAGGTCAATCGACGGATTCAACTCGGTTGGGCAGCGTTCGGGAAATTACGGCACATCTTCTCGTCAGGTATACCTCAAAACTTGAAAACGAGACTGTACACCCAGTGCGTGTTGCCAGTGATGACATACGGAACTGAGACGTGGTCCTTCACTGCTGGCCGGATGAGGAAGCTCAAGGTCGCTCAGCGAGCTATGGAGAGGGCTATGCTCGGAGTTTCTCTGCGTGATAAACTCAGAAATGAGGATATCCGCAGTAGAACCAGAGTGACCGACATAGCCCAACGGATTAGTAAGCTGAAGTGGCAATGGGCCGGCCATATAGCTCGAAGAACCGACAACCGATGGGGAAGAAAGGTTCTCGAGTGGCAGCCTCGTACCGGCAGGCGAAGTGTAGGGCGTCCCCCCACTAGATGGAGTGACGACCTGGTAAGATTTGCAGGAAGTCGATGGATGCAGGTGGCTCAGGACCGTGCTTTGTGGCATTCTTTGGGGGAGGCCTATGTTCAGCAGTGGACTTGTGAAGGGCTGTAATGATGATGATGATGATGATTATCCACATCCTGTGCATAGCAATACGGATTAGTGATAGGATTAGAATCATTGTGTTCCTCAGTGTTGACCATGATCTGCAATTAACAAAAACAAGTATGAAGTCAAAAAAAAAAGGTAATGGCGGCTGAATTTCGAAATAGTAAAAAAAATGATTAAACTCACCAATATATATGATATTTGACGAGCGTTGTAATCAACGTGCACTCGCTATGAGAATAATACAATAATGAAACGATTGAGGGAAGGTGGGAGACGCTCTTCAATCCAGGTAAGACACATCATTTTATTTAGTTAGCGGATGAATGCAAATTAATTAATATATTTATTGTAATGGATTTACGATGTTAGGTTTTAGGTCTTAGGTTTTTTTTCGTTACGGAATTTCTTGATTCGGTCGCAGCGCTCAAAGCCCTCGATAAAAGCTATGCAAAAGCTTAAAAACGTTTATTAGCACTAACCACAATGAAATTAGGCTAAACAAGTTGTTAGATATTAATCATATAGATGCGGCAATACCATCAGTATCTCGCAAACGCTCTGAATATAATGCTCAATAACTCAACTGGAAGTGGAAGTACACTTGTTCCCGCAGGATAGAACTGTGAGTATGTAGACGTTAATTTGGTTAAACTAAAAATGTTGTACCTCTACTGGAGAGAATCGGGGTCTTCAGCGGCATGTAGCTTGAGCGAATGCGAGAGCAAAGTGACGCAGAAGCCCCAATTCACACCTACTACTGTGCGCTACAGTTATGGTTTCTACTATGTTGGGAGACAAAGCTTCAATAGAATTGGACGATATATCATTATCAACCAGCACAATGAAAAAGAGAATCGAGGAAATGTCAGAAAATGTTAAAGACCAGCTGATTTTGAACATTAAAGCGAGTGCACAGACGGACGGTGCAGGTGGTGATTTTTTTAAAAGCTAGGTCTTTAAATTCCCTTATTTTCGGTGTCATTTGTGACGAAATGTGAAGCATTCACTAGTAGTTGTTTCTGCATGTTAAAGTGCGTTGTTTATCTGTTGGCACAGTTGTGTCGCATGTTTTAGAGCTGAGAGATGAGATTAGAATGTTCTTTATAAATTCTGTAGGCTGCGTCAATAAATGTGCTGAACACTTCAATGACTTTGGATGTCTCACTATGGCAGCATATTTAGCTGATATCTTTAGTGCCTTTAAAGAGCTAAGCTTGAGTCTACAAGGGAGAGATAACAACATCTTCCAATCTGAAGATAAAATTGAAACAACGCTAGAAAGCTTGACCTTTGGACAAATCGTACAATTCAAAAAAATTCTAATCTTTTTCCTACACCGTCAGCGTTTTTTGAACGCTCTGGTGGAGCAATGTTACCAACACAAGTACAAGACGAAATGATGAAACACCTTCGCGATTTGAGGTCTTCATTTTAGGGATTATTTTCTAGTACCCGTCCAAAAAAAACTCAGATATCAGACACTTTCAACAAAGATATTACTGATAAAATCGGCTTGACAATGCAGCAGGAAACAGCTTAGAAACTTTTTTTCAAAGAATCCTCTTTATCAAGTTTTTGGACAAATGTAAAGAAAGATTATAAGGAAATATAAGAAGAGGCACTGAAACATTTATTGCTTTTCTCAACCACGCATCTCTGTGAAAATTATGGACAGGAGAATGCAACTATGTAGTAACATCAACCCGGATATGACTAATTTAGTTGCAAAAAAGCAACACTGACCTTCACATTACGAATCGTATGCTAACGCATATATAATAACGAAAATAATATATATACGTACACACACACAAACACTCACGCCTGTCACCCAGAGGGGTAGGCAGAGACTACGGACTTCCATTTGGCGCGATCTTGACACACCTCTCTCGCCTCCTTTATATCTACGCATACACGCTCGTTGGTTAAAGGTACTTCTAATCTGGCCCATTTTTAATGTATCGTCGATTTGGTCGATAAACCTTCGTCTAGGGCGTCCCTTCTCGATCCTGCCGTTCACTTCTGCAACATAAATTTGCTTTGTCTTTCTTTCCGCGTTCATTCTTTCTACATGACCAAACCACCGAAGCATTCCTTTCTTAATCCTTGTCACAACGTACATCTTGCACACCACACTTTTCTCTTATCACACTATTTCTCAGCCTGTCATTCAGATTCAGCCCTAGCATACTCCTTAAGGAACGCATTTCTACAGCATTTATTCTACTCTCATGCTTCTTCTGCCAGACCCAACTTTCACTACCATACATTAAAGTAGGGACTAACACAGCATTATGAGTTGCCATACGTGCCTTATTCGACACATTCTGACTCCTCATAATAGCGTGTAGAGCCCCATTTACTCTATTTCTTGCATCCACTCGTCGTTCTATATCCTTATCATATCTACTATCCCTGCTGAATAAACATCCCAAATATACAAACTCATCCACTTGCTCAATCAACTCTCCTTCTATTCTTATTTCACATAAAGTTTTACTTTCTTCTCTTTCAAAAACTTTTACTTGCGTTCACTTTCATACCCCTTTCTTTCAATGACCAATTCATTAAAGTAACCATCATTTGTAACTCGGCCGCCGACGATGCAAATATGACTTGATCATCGACGTACAAAAGGCATTTGACGGTTACCTCACCCATTCTCAACCCACATTCTTCAACTTTCAAAGTTTGCAAACAACTGTCCATAAATAGGCTAAACAACCACGGGGAAGCCACACATCCCTGTCTGACACCTTTATGAATGCCAAACCAGTCCGAGTAGACCCAAGCTGACACAAGCACTAGAGTCCCTATAAAGAGAACTTAATACCTGTAACAAGCCAGCGCTCAACCCAAATGAGTTCAGTGTTTGCCATAATACATTCCTGTCCACTCTGACATAAGCCTTTTCGAAGCCCATGAACGCACAAAAAACTTTCTGGTTTTTGGCCAAAAACTTCTCCGCAATAATGCGCATGGAAAAGACTTGATACGTACACCCCATCCCCTTTCTAAGTCCAGCTTGCACATCCCAAATTTTTCCATCAGCTTCTTCCATAACTCTTTCAATTAACATCTTAGCATACAGTTTACCCACAATGCTAAGCAAGCTGATACCACGGTAGTTTTTACAGTCCTGCTGCGAGCCCTTTCCCTTATATATTGGGACTATAACGGCTTTGCACCAGTCTTCTGGTACCCACTTCAGTTCCCAACATAAATTAAACAAGGTGCACAGCAGGCCTGCAACCACACCCTCTCCAGCCCTTAGCATTTCGAGTGATATTCTATCATATCCGGCTGCCTTACCTGCTTTCATGCTTTTCATTGCTGTCATTATTTCATCTACACCTACCTCTCTCCACTTCTTCCGGAATTTCTATTTCACTTACTTCAGACGACTCTTTACTCTTAAACACGCTTTCAAAGTATTGCTTCCATCTCTTTAAATTCGAAACCTCATCATTCAGCATGCAGCCATTCTCGTCTCGTATAGCATTTACTCTAGGCTGTTTTGAATTTCCCTTGGCAGATCTTACGACATTACAGAACATTTTAATATTTGCCTGGAAAGTATCAGGTATCCTTCTATCATTTTTATCTATCCTTTCTTGCTTTTTTCTTTCAACAACTTCTTTTACTCTCTTATTTATACGTCTAAAGACTGCCTTTTTTCTTTCAATCTCATCATTCATACCGCCAAAATTACCAGCATTGGTTGCTAGTAAATCTAACCATGCTCTCTTCTTTGCTTCAACTTCCATCCGTACCTCATCATCCCACCACAATGTATTACTTTTTCTTTCATTCGTTCTCTTACTTACACCACAAACTTCGGTGGCTGCATCTACCAAAACATTCTTAACATTATTCCATACATTCTTCAAGTCTAAATCGTTCATACATAATTCATTCAACCCACTTATATTTTCCCTCAGTCTGCATTTATACTTCTCTTTCACACCTTCATCTTGTAACCTCTCTATTCTTATACGCTGTAACGCAGTGGTAGACGCAGATGTCCGATGCCGCCAACGCTTGAATAGACCATTAATTCGGCATAAGAGCAAGTAATGATCCGTCCTTACGTTGGACCCCCGGTAAACCCTTGTATCTACCACTGTGCTCCTCATTCTTTCATCCACAATTATGAAATATATCATGCTTCTATCATCCCCTCTTTAACATGTATACATGTGAATCCTCTTATGGCGAAAGAAAGTGTTCGCCAAAAAAAGATTCTTCTCCACACATACGGTGAGAAGGTCTTCACCATTCTCATTTATTCTTTCATCGCCAAACGTTCCTAATATCCTTTCATAACCAGACCTCTTCATCCCAACCCTTCCATTAAAATCTCCTAACATAATAATATTTTCATTTTCTTTACATTTCATCAACACCGGCCTTACCATGTCCCAAAATTGCTCTAGGATATAAGTGGGCTTAGACATATCTGGGGCGTACACCCCTAGCACAAACAACTTCTTTAAGCCCACTTTCATTCGTATCCACAGCAGCCTTGGGCTTACACATTCATACTCTTTCACACATTGACCCATTCTTTCTGAAAGGATGACACCGACTCCCTGGCATGCCCGCTCGGTCTCGTCTACACCAGACCAATAAGCGGTATACATGCCATGTGCAGTGACATCTCTTCCCTTTCGTTTCGTCCCGTTTACACATAACACATACATTCCTCTATTATGCATCATTTCGCATACTTCATCCATCTTATCATTCATTGCTCCACATACATTCAGCTTAGCCAGAGAGGCCTCCGCAATCCACTTACGTATTTTTATAAAAAGTATATTTTTTGTATTTGTAGTACTGTACACGCCCCTAGCTGCCCCAACAAAGATTGACGGGATTAGGGCCCATGAGTAATCCCATCGACGGGCAGCAGAGGGACGGGGCCACAATATGGCCGCGTAGAATTTCTCTAATTACACTAAACAATAAGGGGGAGCGTTCTACACTAGTGCCATTCAACAGGGAGAATATTAAACGGAGCTTACTTACCTATAACCAAGGCGACTGGTCCCTCAGGATTCGGTCAGGTCGCATGTGGTTGTGTGGTGCAAGGGAAATAAGGTGCTGTGATGTGTATCTGGGTGTGACTGGTGGTGATTGACCTTATTAGACCTTTGCCGTCGGCAGCAGCCCGGACGTCAGCACCGCTCCAAATTGAGGTAATCTTCCGCGGCGCCGTCCACAGTCACTATCTTCTTTCGTCACGATGACAGTCCATTAACTCTATCGTACGATTAGCTAACTTACAGAAGCCACTAACTCTCGTTTGTTATAAAGCTTAACACACAAAAACGAACACGGAGTGTCCAGATCAAAGGTCACTACCGTTTCGCGTAGCAACAGTTATTTCTAGAATATCAAAGGCCGCTCTAGCTAATATTGTCGAATGCACTTATACAGATTCTGAGTCGGACCCAATAAGTCCCGGGAAAGGCTATCCAACAAGGAATGCGCGTTACAAATCCTAGACAGGATATTTACTACACGCCTAAACTATTCCGCAGTTCCCGCACAAAAATGGACAGCGTGCTGACGTTAGCACAGCTGGCAGACGACTCGTATTTTACGCCGCGCGTTCTACGCACGACCGAACGTCAAACCGGTATGGCGCCGAGCCGAGCGCCCTCTGACGTCGATTCCGAAATCAGCGTTCGGGCGTAAACAAACCCCCGTCCCGGACATAAGGATTTAGGTCCGCGAGCAAACCAGTCAGCGGGACAGTGTCGCGACGGCAAGTTGCAAGACCGAATCTACAACCAAACTAGGCCACCTTAGGTACCCCATCAGGTCTGGCAACCCTAACCAACGCCTCAAAATTACAGCCCCAACGTGGGCAAGCCGGAGGGTTGAACTGGATGCCCTTCCTGGCAGCCCATAAATAAGTCCTATTCCTAGACAGAAGTCCGACGACCTCCTTCAAACACCTATATGTGCTCCTATGATTAGTTCCGCAATCCGATCGGATCAGGTCTGCAAACAGCGACGCGACACGAAGCAGCCCAGAGTGACCTCTTAAGCTTCAGTGCAGAGAGCACCCCCAAATTCCTCATGAACGTCGTCTGTGGAGAGCCGAACGAACGCACAGATAGTCCCTAGTATGAATTTTCAAACAAGTAGGCATAGCCAAGCCATCCACCATATAATCACTTACCAAATGGTGCGACAGCTGATTTCCATCTGATAATCTACAAACTAGCCAGCCTGTTAGACAAGTAGTCATGTTTCAACTAATTTTTCAAAGCATCAATGTCCAACTATAGAATTAATTCAAACAAATTAATCACCGATGCACATAGGTCAACTTGCAAATTAAACAAAACAATAAACGTAAGGGACAGCCCTACTTCTCATTTAAATATCTTAGACAGTGCCAACAAAATGTAAAGCAAAGGAGAATCGACTCCCACTCCCCTCGGCACAAATAGGGTTATCTAATTTCAGCCTTCCTTTTCACAAAGCAAAATGATTAAACACTATCACAAAACATATACACAATTTTCCAAATAGCGCGACATTCAATTTCAATTTTCCGTGCAACAACAAACACAGTGATTAAATATATTTACAAAACATATGCAGCAGCATTTAAAGGAGTAGATTAAATTCAATTCTTTTAATCACAACTGCTACAAATATGAACATTTCGCGGAAAACCCAAAAGCATTTTTTAATTTTAATTTAAAGAATTTTTAACTAAGTGCTCGACCAAACCAAATCTAATACCCCTTGACAGCGTGATTCAACGCTCCAGGGGAGCCCTAATCTTCCCACCACCAAGTGGAGGCCACACGGCGTGAACCCGAGACCAATAGAGCGCAAACCGCTAACAGTCGCCACTCGGGTTGTACGCCTTCACAGAGGCCGTCGGCAAAAGAACATTTTGACAAGTGGACTGTCGATGGCTTAAGGCTCAGTGGAGGCGGCCGTGGTGGGAGCTAAGGCGGCAGCTGGCTAGGGCCGCCTCCATCAAATGGGGAACAGTGGTACACCAGTCGCGGCCACTCAGCTAACGGGAGTGAGAAGGGTCTAGCGAACTGATTAGTGGCCGTAAAGTTCCTCTCCACACGCTGAGGGGGGGTGATGACACCCCCGCCCCTGGGGGAATTACCCCCCGACTGGTCGGGGAGGGACCCCTTTCAAACCTAGGGGCCTGGTGGCTGGCCGGCGGGCGCCGAGAGTCGCCCGTCAGAGGGCGTGGCTGAGCGCCCCCGCCCGTGGGGGTCGAGGGCTTGGCAGAGCCCTGAGAGGAGACGCCGTTCGCACCCAGGCACAAAACTGCATGGTGATTGCCCTGGCAATGCAGACAGGGCCGCCGATGCGGACAGTCTCGCTGGAGGTGCCCTCCCAAACATGAGCAGCACCAGCGGCGCTCCTTGGCGATAGTTCGCCTCGCCGGAACCGGCTTACCTAATAATTTCGGGCACGACGTTACCCGGTGATCAGATGCTCGACAATAGGAGCAGGGGGGGGGGGGGTTGACGACGACTTGCCTGGCGGATTCAGCCTCTCAATGGGCACGGCTCGTAAGTCGTCAACGGTGCCCGCCGCGTTCTCGATCTGTCGGCACTGCTCCTCCAAAAACCGCAGCAGGTCATAGAAGGGCGGAATATAGGAGGCCTCGTACCCGCCGTACCTCTCCTCAAAATGGATTCGAAGGTCGAGAGTAGACGGGACAGCATCATGCGGAGCAACAAAAAAGCCCATTCGCCCACTGGTAAATCCAGCCGCCTCAACGTATTACAGGCCACCAAGACTGGATCCAACAGGTCCGGACGTAATCTGGCCCGGTCACTAAGCAGCGGGAGGCTTAGAAGCTGCTTAACATGTTCGTCCGCAATTCACCGGACGTTGGCGTATCTTCTGGCTAGGAGGTCCCGATCAGTCTGGTAGGCGTCGTCCGATAATCTCAAGTGACCGACGACGCCCAGGGCCTCCGGCTGAAGCTGCTTGCGAGAGGACTCGGGCAGGCCACTCATCCGAGCTTCACGCGCCTCCTCGGCATACCTGCCTTCAGCCTCGATCAACTCGTCCGTGAGCGAAAAGAACTGCTCGTAGTCCGCGAAGCAGGAGTCCAGGACTCCCTTTTCCACACCCGAATCCTCGAGCTCAGCGTAAGCCTCCTCCACTGCGGCCCTTTGAGCATCGACCTGCTCAAACCGCTTCATCAAGTTATGGACCCTATCCGGTCGACCTATCAAAGCATGAGCGCTTGTGGCCCAGCGTAACTCAGTCCGCAGGCAACGGATTAGTAGCTTGGGCGATAGCATCACTACTAAATATAAATTACCACGCGGCTCGAGCACAAATTACAAAGATAACAAATAACAAATACAACAAAAAATTAACAGTTAACAAATGCAGTTCCTATCAAATCAAGTTGAATAGAAATTACACAAATACGAATTACTACTTATCAAACCAAATACAAGTTAGCACAAAAGAAAAGACACAAATCAAATTAACAAATAACAAATCCTAGTGCGATCAAATCAAGTTAAATTCAAATTGCGCAAATACAAATTACTACTCTTTAGCTCAAATACGAATTACAATACGACTAAAGATATACATCACGGTCGATCAACAAAAATGCCTCGCTCGGAAATCGACCCTTCGATAAGTAATCCACTACAACTATCCGACAACGATAATTAACCGATTACGTGATAATAACCATCTACCTACATGACGCATACCTTTAGAAAAACTCCCGCTTGCGCACTAAACGGGCGCGGCTTTTCAATCTACCCGCTAACCAAATAAGCAAGCAACAAAGGAAAATAATTTTATTATTACGTACAAAAAAAATATTTTTACGTATTACGGACGGGCGTGATTGTAGACACAAAATTAAACCAATCAAACCAACGCTCCCAGCCACCAGAATTGTTTAATTTTTATCAAACACTATGGTCGGGATCGACCGGGGAATCGAACCCGGAACCGCGCTCTGCTACCAATTTGTACACGCCCCTAGCTGCCCCAACAAAGATTGACGGGATTAGGGCCCATGAGTAATCCCATCGATGGGCAGCAGAGGGACGGGGCCACAATATGGCCGCGTAGAATTTCTCTAATTACACTAAACAATAAGGGGGAGCGTTCTATACTAGTGCCATTCAACAGGGAGAATATTAAACGGAACTTACTTACCTATATCCAAGGCGACTGGTCCCTCAGGATTCGGTCAGGTCGCATGTGGTTGTGTGGTGCAAGGGAAATAAGGTGCTGTGATGTGTATCTGGGTGTGACTGGTGGTGATTGACCTTATTAGACCTTTGCCGTCGGCAGCAGCCCGGACATCAGCACCGCTCCAAATTGAGGTAATCTTCCGCGGCGCCGTCCACAGTCACTTTCTTCGTTCGTCACGATGACAGTCCATTAACTCTATCGTACGATTAACTAACTTACAGAAGCCACTAACTCTCGTTTGTTATAAAGCTTAACACACAAAAACGAACACGGAGTGTCCAGATCAAAGGTCACTACCGTTTCGCGTAGCAACAGTTATTTCTAGAATA